>CAJPEX010001298.1:45189-61791 GCA_905338405.1 Notodromas monacha | reverse complement strand
TCATAATGATGCCTGGCACTGATGATCTTCTTGAGCTTCTCGTACACCACCCAATGGATCACTGTCTCGGAAGTTCCCCAGTAAGACGCAGTCACTCCCTTGTAAAATCCGGCCAAACCCTGAATAAAAGAAGTATTGTAGATTTGAATGACGAAATCGAAAGAAAGACTGAACGAATATCACACTCCTCCTCACATTGTTCCGAAAATGAAAATTAATTGAAATCCCCTTTTTCTGTCGTCAAAGTGAGACGAATTTCAAACCTCCGCCTCGAAATCCTAGGTTTTACTGCAGCACTACGTTCATAATGCTACTAAAATATCATACGAAAGTGAACGTCTTACGCGAGAATCAGAGAGAAAAAAAACGCGAAGTAGTCTCACGCGAAAAATAACAATTCCCAACCCTTCATTATGATCAAATTAGTAGTGGGGCCCCGAGATCCAAACGTGCAGCAATTGGGTGCTTGGACCTTGTCCCTATGTTGGAATGTCCATGTCGGATCACGTTTTCCTTGTCACGACCAATGGGAACACAGTATACTTACGGTTTTTAATTGGTTCTCGCGTTGATCGAAAATTAATAAAAAGGTCTCCCAAAAAATGTATAACATAATTTTCATCATAAAAAAAATCAAGATATAGAAAATAACAGTGCACAAGAAAAGCACAAACAACCTGATCTTGTAGCATGAGAAGGAGTCTAACAAGCGAAGAACAAGCCCAAGTCTTTGTTATACTGTACATATGATGGAATCAACTCTGAAAAAATAAGCACAAAATTGGCCTGTTTTCGATTAGTATGAATCAGAGTAATTTCTAATCTGTTTTTTTCAATAGAAATAGCTCAATTCATTCAAGAGATTTCAAATTTCAGATAAAAATAATGTTTTCCATTTGTCTAGAAATGTTGGTAAATTGTCCGTATCTCGAGATTTTTTCCAGATGTTGGGGCCGCTTTTTTGAGCTTCAAATGCCCCCTAGATCGAATCATCCGAATGTCGGGGCCCAACGATATTTCCAACACTGAAGAACGGAAGATAACTTGGACATTTCGGTTATACTGTAGTACATCCCAAGGAGAAAAAATCCTGATCTCGGAAATCAGCTCAAATTCCTTCCACAAAAATTCAAAAAGTTTGGTTGATAAACATGCGTGTCGATCACGCCTTCAGACTAGGTTTCATCGATAACACACACAAACCGAAACCATTCAAGATAAATTTCAGCAAAATTCCAGCTCGACGCATGCGGCATAAAACAACATTTATAATGCAGTAAAACCTTTTCAAGCGTCATCCGTAAAACATAAAATTCCATAATTCTTCTTTTTTTCAATTATTCAGTGCCCAAATATCGCCGCAATATTTTCTTATTGAAATTCCAGACAGAAGACGTCAAAATGCAATCGGAAACTTGGTAAGGTGAGCCATTCCATTCATGTTTCGAGCTACAAAACTGGCTACGCGTTCAAAGACGAGAGTCAGAAGTCGTAATGGAATTCTTCGCAAGAGAGACCATTAAGATTCCAAAGGCCCTGCCAGGAATAGTCGACCAAAACTGGGCGGAAAAAAATATCAGCACTGTTCGACGGAACGGATGCAAATGAAGTTCCGGATAGCTGGAATGATTCATCGAGGAAGGAGTGGATTCCTTAAATATCACGTGATTTAACCGTGCGTTGAAACCAGAGTATCAAAACGATATCGAATGAAGACTCAACTAGACCAAAATTACCGGAGAACACCTTTTAACATGAAACAATAACATATTCCTGGAGTATTCAGCTCATTCGCATAGTAAAAGAAAAATCTTCTTTTCTTGAAATAGTACACATATACAAGGGGTAAGAAATAATTTTCAGTCATTCACTGGAACCACGAAGTTGGCAGAAAATCATAAAAAATATCATCTAAAAATATCATCCGGAAGGTAAGGCATAAATGGAGACGAAAAGGAAAATAGTGAACGATTGGTTTTCTCGTGAAATCGGCTGCATTTTTTTCTTTTTCCAATAGGCGAACAAAATCAACATATTATTTCAACTTGAACTGATTCTCCAAAGATTCCGAACTCTGAAGCATGTTGGTTCCATTCGCAATTTCGCTTTCTTATCTTTTCGTGAAAAAAACACAACCCATCGCGTAGGTGAAACAGGAAATTTATTCCTATTCGTTAGATTTCTTCCCAAGTTTGATGCAATAATTGTAAAAGGTTCATGTTGAACATGACACGAAAAGCTATTTTAAATTGAAGTCGAAAAAATGATCCGATTCTACTTCAATTCGAGCCAAAAGTCAGCTTTCCGAATCAAACTACAGTACAACAAAACTCGGAGGACCAGAAAAAAAAAATCGTTGCAGAGAAATCTTATTAAATGTTTAAAGAAGTAAAAGAACCTGAAGGGACGAAAAAAAAAACAATGAACAGAGAAAATCGTTGTGGAGAGAGAGAGTCCACTTGTAATTGGAATTTAGAAGTCTCAAGATCGGACCAAAAATTTTCTTTTTCGCCCTTCAGAACGCAAGATAATCGATACAATTTTGGGAAACATATACAGTACATTAAACAAAGCATCGGTGCGGATTTTTGGAAATAAGTTTTACATCCGTAAGAAAATTTTAATGCACCCACAATAACACCAAACTAATCCAGACTATTTCAGGACTAACCGAATCAATTCATCCTCAAAAATCTTCGTTGTCAACTTTCCTCATTCCAAAAATTATCATTCTCTGAATTAAAAAAAACTCGTCAATCCCAAAGATAGATTTACTTGTTGAAAACAAAGTGGAATTCAAATTGAATCGGAAAAATGAATATTGTACATAATGGCGAAAACCACGGTGCACGGACAGTTGAACATCGATGACTCGAAATTCCGTACGTGAAATACCTTCTTATTCAGAATTTTTATAATACCTGCCTGGATTCCGTTAGAAGCAAAGCTCAAAAGTTTTCCCCTAAAACCACGGTGCACGGACAGTTGAACATCGATGACTCGAAATTCCGTACGTGAAATACCTTCTTATTCAGAATTTTTATAATACCTGCCTGGATTCCGTTAGAAGCAAAGCTCAAAGGTTTTCCCCCCTCAAACCTGCAAAAACCAGATTTTCTGGAGGTGCTTTCCTATATTACAACATTTTATTGACACAGGAAAGAGAAAAGCAGTGAAAATTCAACTTGATGCCTTTTGAAAGGAAGCGAGAGACTAATTGCGCAAATAACCCTTGCCTCCAAGTTCAGCATCTCGTCAACTCATTTATGAAGCATTTCACGAAATACGATTTCCTGTGA
This sequence comes from Notodromas monacha, assembly GCA_905338405.1. Taxonomy (NCBI): domain Eukaryota; kingdom Metazoa; phylum Arthropoda; class Ostracoda; order Podocopida; family Cyprididae; genus Notodromas; species Notodromas monacha. Next base: position 58,492 of record CAJPEX010001298.1, on the reverse strand, counting down.
GTCTTCTTTTCGCCCAACAAAAATGCTCATTTCTCCAATTATATATTTTTTCTCGTCCCCGTGAAGTTCAACTCGAAAAGATTTGCCCGTACAGTAACAAGATTGTGGATACGTGAGCAATGCTCGTTGTCCCATCGACCATTGCCACATTTCAATCAAAAAATAATTTCCTGTCTCTCTGGACCGCACGACCTTACTTTTTTTTGTGTGGAATAATAAACATTTTCTCCAGAAACAGAAAACCGGAAATGTGTTTTTTCCTCGTTATTCCCGGGGTCATCATATATACATTTCCACTGCATGCGGTAGACGTCCGACGGTTCAGCCGGGTTTGGAAAAACAAACTAGCGAACAAGGTTGGATATTCTGAAACCTCCACAGGATTATTTTTTCGTTCTGTTTACTCTTGCCTAGAATTGAAACTGAAAAATCGTTAATGCCCATTTAATGATTCGCTTTTGATTCATTCACAGATAATCAATGCTACGTTCGGCGCAAAAAATATCAATTCCGAAGTTCAATTTCAACGCAACTCCCCAGTACTCATGAAATCCACAACTTATTCCGCATCGCACACGGAAAATCACATGCCCTTATAAAAAATATGCCTGTCAAGCTCAACATGCATAACAGATCCCACATAAGGCATATCAGAAATAACGTACCGTCAACTTGACATTCTCAGCAGTGGATGATTGACAGGTTGGTCTTATTCAAGTTACGTGGGGCTTTTTAGTTGAATGCGTCAGTGGATCAATGCAATTTGGTAAGAAAAAAAAAACCTCCCACGTACTGATGCTGATTTAAAAAATACATACAGCTCACACTTTGAGACTGTCTGAACTTGATTTTAACAGGCTTAAATTTACAAGAGGGAAAACATTTCGAAACCTTTCTGCCTTCAATTACTATATTCACGAAAACCGCTACACAAAAAGTCGAAAAAATTGAGCTAATTTCGAAAGAATGAAGGCGAATCATAACTCAAACCATTCGGACTTCACATGGTCACTCGGATTCTTTGTCGTCGCTTAGATGAAACCCGTGGAGTAAGACACACAAGTATTTATCAAATTATAACCTGTTCAGGTCGAACTTCGAAGGACTAGCTGAAAAAAAAAATGAAGTTAGAGGGGTTTAGCGTTTGGAAAACAAGCATTTGTTTCGTGGAAAAGAAATAATAATTACAGGACATTGTGATTTGTCGTATTTTGGTGCTTTAAATCGCTTCTTTAAATGAGTTGATAGGATGGTGAACTTGGATGCAAAGGTTCATTTGCGCATATTAGTCTCTCACTTCCTTTAGGAACACATGAAGTTACAATTTTATCGCTTTTCTCTTTCCTGTGTCAATAAAATCCAGGGTACCCAGAAAATTCGGGTTATGGAGGTTTGAGGAAGAAAGCCAGAGGAATTTTTCAATGTACACTACGCTACAGAATTCAGACAGGGGCTTGAAAAAAAAAATACTCATACGGAAGTTCAAGTTTTCCAATTGAACCGTAATATTACGTTAGGTTCGCTCCAACATCGAAACTCAATTCCAAGAGCACGAACAAATTTGAGTAACTACTGTAGTTAGTATTTCACTCCGTAGATGTCGTAGGTGCATTAATCCTTAGCAGATACGCCGAAAAACGCAACACCATTCGGGCAGATGAAAGTCATGAAACCATGATGAATTTTCCAATTCCGCTGCTTAATAAAATCACAACATCCCCGCAGAAAAAAAATTGAAGTTTCTTCAGCATTTCTTTTTTTTCTCTTCAAATTTGCTTCGGTTATACTCACATGGACCTTGAGCACATCCCGGATACAACGCCTACGGCACATGGCGACAAACGGTTGCCCGGCTCAGACCAGTTCGACGTCGGCTCAGAACTAGTGGGTATAACCTAAGCAGTTGCAACAGCTGCACTTAGGACTTTAAAGCTCTCTTTTTTTTTGAAGTCAGAACGCGTCACATCATTGTTCCTGTCGACATCCTCCTTCTTCCCCCTTGTTATCCTATGTCATCTCTTTTTTCACTCAAATTTGACACGAGCATAAACAAATTGGTTTAGAGATTTCATCTTCATGGCCAGGGTGTACAGTGGGTCTTCAAGGAACAAACGTTCTGAGCAGCGAACTTTTTGCACAACGAACCCACACGCGGCCGACATGTCGCGTTGGACGATGGACTTGACTTGAACCAGAAAAATCTTCTAAAATAATTTATGCGAAGATTCGCGAAATTTCTAATTTTTTCATCAAGATTTCATTTTCATGAGAGAATTCCGAGGGAAAGTAGAAAGCAAATTACTAATTTTAAATACAGGTTAATGCCTTTTCTACTCCCAGTTGATGCGCTACAAATAACTTTAGAGCGTCCACCCGTATTAAAATATCCCTCAAGCGCATTTTAAAATCCAATGTCAAATTGATTCAATCAAATCACAAAAACCCAAAAGGATGTTCTTTGCAACCAATTTCAAAAACTGCACCTTGATTCAACATAAAATTAAAAAATCAACGCTGTAAAGCCTCCAAACCATCTCGTATATTTCAGGGAAACAGGACTCCGATCGTTTCCTCTTTTCCGGAAGTACTCAAATGTAACCCAAATCGGATCCGAACTCGTATGAAGAAAGGGTACTGTTGCTAACCGGACCCGATTCCCCCCCAACCTTGAACCGCGCAGTTGAACTCATCCAACACGACCCGACGAACGAACGAACCAAGAAGGAAATGCTGCGTCACAATAAGGACAGGGAAGACGCAAAAGTAATAAAAACGCTAACAGTCAAATCAACCCTCCTCTACTTTCCCAAAACAACAGTCAAAAATACGAGATAATACGAGGATTGTTTCATAAGTTTTGAGAATTTTTGTAACAGATCCAACGGAGTTTCAACGATTACAAATAAAAATATTAATCGCAAAGCTCCATCATTTGGCAACACTTCAGTGCTGTTCAAAATACTCTACGCCGTTTTCAATACAATTTTTTCATGCAATAAATCCAGTGATCAAAACAGTGCCAAAAATCGAGTTCTGCCAGTTGATTAGGCACCCTGTTATTTTTGCCTGGCAGTGAAGAACAACTAGAAAGGAATTGTTTCTGAGTACACGGAAAACTTCATTTCTACCATCAAAGATCAGCTAATCAACAACTGGAACTCGACTTTCGACGCTCTTCAGTTCATCGGATTCATCGCATGAAAAAAAATGCATCAAAATTAGCAGAGTGTGTTGAACGGCATTGAAGCGTTGCCAAATGATGGGGATTATTCGAGTTAATTTCTTATTCATTTTCGGAATTGTTGGAACTCCGTTGGATCTTTTTCAGAAAGTCTCAAAACTTATGAACCGACCCTCGCATAAATACAAAAGAAAAATACGTCCAAGTCCGCAGATAACATATGTTCGAGAAAAAGGACAAGTTTCCATACTATTCCGTCCCTGAAACTACGCAACGAATCGACAGCCGTCTCCTGTCCGTATGCTTTCTGCTCCCCCTTTTTTCTTTCTCGTTCGTTCGTCACACAAAAATAGAACACGTGAAGAAAACGTGAACGGTTTTCCCATGCCCGGACTATAAGAAGCCTTCTCAGCTGTTGCATATTCGGCAGGGGAACGCGAAAAGGAGAATCACTTCCTAGGTCCGCCTTTTCCGGGCCAGCACTGACGGCTCGTTATTATTATTCTTTTATATATATAATACATATACAAGAGTTGAATAGGCTTGGGAGAGAAGAACCAAGCGACCAAGTCCCGAGGTTCACCCATAATTGTTTCTCAGACGAAAAACAGTTGCATAGGATCGACTCATCTACGTATTCACACGTGTTCACTACGTGTTCACAATTCCCAGACAAGTTATGCGCAAGTTCTTCTGGTAAGAATACATTTCAAGCAGTTCTTCTTCCAACTGCGATTTAAAGCAGTTTTTGTCTCTCTTTCCGTACATTTTTTTCTTCAAGTGAAATTACACCGAGAAGTTTGTTTCTCAGTGCAATTAATCACCATTTGACGACAAAAAGTACTGCTCACCCATCATCAGAACAAACCATTCAAGAAAAACTTCATTCTTTCAAATGAAGGAACATGAGACAAGAATTTTTTAAAATTGAAAAAATAAATTTACAGATTAAACGATTTCGGGTGGCAATGATTAATTTCAATGAGTTTCCAAGTAACAAGCAACAAATAATAAATGCGGTGAAATTGTTCCAGGAATCTTCATCAGATAAAACTGATAAATTGAACAAAAGTCTCGGGAAGTCGATTTCGAGAGCAATGGCCGGAAAAAATCGAAATTATCGACATTCTCCCAACATTTGAAAAAAAATGCAATGTGCTTCTAACATGTAAACATTACAGACATGAAATTCAGACGCACAACAGAGTATTTCCTAAAAATTAATAAATAAATATGCATTCAATACATGCATACAACACGGTACGGGGTGCATCGCTTGAAATTTTTCAAATTCGGCTGAGAAATTAAATAATCATACAATACAGAATTACTAATAATCAGAAAAGACGATTTCCAATAATAAATTTATTTTCTCAGATGAAGAAACTACTTATTGAATTGAAGAGAATTTTTTACACTAAAAAAACATACGCGACCGGTGCATTAAAAATATTCTGCAAAATAAAAAATGTTATCAAGTAAAAAATTGGAAAGTTTCTAAAATCGATCAATTTTTTCCATTTTAAATCGAAAACAGATGCGTTCGTTCGATTCAAAATGCAAACATTCCATTTTTCAGCGCATCAAAAGGCATACCATACAGTATAATAAATAACCTGCATTGAAACCAGACAATTATGACTAGCAGAAAAGCGGTCCATCAAAAGCCATTCGAGATTCTATAGGTCACGACAACGTCTGGAGCACGAACAAAAATCGAAAAAAATACGGAATACAGAAATGAATACCTTCGATGATTTACCGAGAAAAAGTGTCCTCAGCTTTTCCTGAATCAAAACATCCGTTATTCTCAATAATTTGCCACAAGCCACGATTGAGCAGCGAAGGGTGAGAATAATTTCAATGAATAAATTCGACGCTTTGAAATACCAATGACAGGTGGTGGTATTCCGACTGCGCCACATTTCAATCCCACCATGGAAAAATCTTGCGTTACATAAATAATTCTTTAAAAATCGTCCCAAAAGTTGGAGGGTGGGGAGAAATGGTCAATGCCGACAAGTTCGAACAAGAAGACCTCGTCAGGACAAAAGATTCTCATTATAAATGCAAAAATGCCAGTGGAAAAATTCTAGGAAGGGGTCAGTTTCCGCGGAAATTTCCACGCTTGACGAAGGAAAAAAAAAATCTCGCGAGTATCAACGTCAAATCACAGATGACCAACGATAACTAGGATGACGATGATTAACGCGGTATTTTCATTCGAATTATGCGAACTAGTCATCGGGGATAATATTTTTTTACACGAGGGAAAAGAATGAGCAAATTTGCAATCCACCCACTCATTTGAAGAATGCAGTTTTTGACTCATTCAAGACCCAAAAAAAAACCCCTTCTTCAACAGACACATTTTTGACACACCGGGAAAAATTCAGGACCATTTCCGCGTTAATGGAAATTTTCCACGTTGAAGCAAATACAATCTTCGCGCATGCAGATTTCTAATGTAAAAATACATGAAATTCTGTAGTCTCCTTATAAATAAAGTCGATTGGTCCGCAATTTTCAGTCTTGGAAAAAATTATTGACAAGAGTTTCAGGGGGCCTCTGTTCATTTGAAAACGGTATCCATGATTCTGACAACCTTTTTCACCGGCAATTTGACATTCTAGGTATCCCAGATTTAAAAAAAAAATCCCTTCATAATCAGCGTATTATGACACTTACAGAACAAAGCAGTTGTTCTTCATTGGAGCCTGAATATGTGGAGCAAGTCATTAAACATAATTTTTCCCCGAAGGAAATACAGTACAGTAATTGATTTTTTTTGCCGGATTCCAACTCTCAACTTGGGTCAAAAATCAATCAATTATTTATTAATCACACTGTATTTTCCTTTTTAAGCTGGACGCGATTCCCGATTTTCTCATGTCCGACACAAACCGCCAATTTTCTGAATCAAAGTTGTATAATTTCAAAAACTTCAGCAGATTTAAACGCGAGTTTGATCTTCAAAAGGAAGCCTCGTGCAACTTATTTATATTTAAGGGGGTTCCATATTTGAGCAAAAGTTCAATTCAGATTTAACTTGAGCATAAAATTACATTTATACAGACCGTATTGTAATTATTTTGGTTTTGACAAACGTACAGAATGCCCCGAATTCTCAATTTTTAAATGCATAAAGAAAATGTTGACCGGTTTTTTCATAATCAGGAACATGTGGTCTTTGGTCAACAAGTAAATACAGTACGCGTAATCCGCAAAATCAATAACTCATGCATCAACCCTCGGATTTCACCAGCTCCTAAAAATACTCTTCACGAAAATGATTGAACTGAACAACTGAACATTCCGATCTTAGGCATCTCTGTTCTCAAAATTCACTGAATATACTGAGTCCTTGGGATGTACCGTAAAAAAAAAAAAAAAACTGCACTGGAACCCCGTACTAAAAATAATGAGCCAGTTGATCTGAATTCCAAATCATCTAAGCCAACATTTCAACAACGTCGACAAAACAGCGTATTGGAATTCTTCTACAGTGAAGTACTGTAAATACGCACAACCCATGCACTTGGAACAGACTTGTAAACAAAGCCACGTGACCTAGCCGTCGTTTGGCTCCATATCTTCCTTTCTCTTTCGAATCTTTCTATAAAACAAAAAGACTTGAAAGAGCAATAAAATTAAAACCGGGGTTTTCTTTCTACAGCCGGATGTCGAAATGCGACAAGAGATGGCGACGAAGGTGACAAGAGACGGACGCCAGAAACATGCCCAACTTCTTCTTCTTCTCCGCCTCTCTTCCTTTCCTCGCCAAGTCTTTCTCGCCTCACGTTTTTTTTCCTTCACCCAAGTTTTCCGCATTATCATCTACAAGTTCTTCATCTCAACGTTTCCTTTTTTTCGTCTCGCTTCTCTTCTCTTCTTTCTTCCCTTCATTTATTCATTCCAACCCCGGTTTAGCCAGTCAGTCAGTCAGTCGAAAAGCAGGGCTTCCAACTTTATTATGCGACGGTAGTCGTCGTCTCTCGTCGGCCAGGCGACTTCGTGGCGCCAAACAACCCCGTAGTGTTCTGGATCCGACGCCACCAGTGTGTGTGTGTGAGGCAAGATAAACTCACTAGTCACTACTGCAGTACGGTAAAAAGACACATCACTCACGGTCCATAATTATATTCAGCTGGTATTCAACGATTTTCTACGAGGGACGAACTCTGCCCCTGGCAGACCTCAAGTCCATCCATGATCAGATTTATCTACACTGAAGAGAAATTTGCGAGTAATGCTTGGGCTCAATGAATTGTGCTGTAGAACAATGTAAAAAAAAGCTTTTGGAAGTATTGGAACCTTGAAAAAAAATTCCGATTCAAACCAGAAATGGTTGAAACGAAATTAAAATACAGTTGAACCTGACAAAACGTTCGACTCCGGGAGATTTGCTGTTAGGAAACACGCATTTTTATGTGGGAAAGATAGCGGAATTGTCAGAAATTGTAACTGGCGATATTCTGGGTCTTGAATTGCTTCCTAAATGAGTTCACAGGATGCTGAACTTGGACGAATCAAGGGTTCATTCGCCCATCAATCATTCTTTCACTTCTACTCATAACACATCAAACTCCATTTTTTATTGATTTTATTTTTATTCACTTCCTTTCATAACACATCAAAATCTAATTTTTAAATCGATTTTCTCTTTCCTTCAACAAGAAAATAATAAGACAGAAGGCCTCAAAACATTCGAGATAGGGAGGTTCAATAGGAAAACGTTTCGAGTTGGAGAGGTTTTTAAGGCATTGTTTCTATCATTCCAAGGGAATTCAGACGGGGACTAGAAAAAAATTCGACTTATCCAGGTTCAACTGTAACATCTTTGCTAGCCGACAAGGGAAAAAAATTACACCAGTTGTAAGCATCAAGTCGCTAATACGAGATTAGCTGTGCCGAGATTCTACTTTTACTGTACATCGAACATTCTGCAAATCCAACAAAACATTGAACTTGGACTTGGCTAACAGGATAATTACCCGCGTTTATTTGTTTCTTGGGCTAAAAGCAAGCGTGTCCCTAATAAAACTTTTGAAAGGATTAAATTATTTTTCAAGGTAGAATTTTTACCAGAAGTTAATGTTTATGCGTTGTTCTGGAAGTTGAAACAAAAAGGCGTGTTTTAATAAGTACTGTATATCGTCCCTTGATATGAAACACGTCATTTCTCGGTTTACTGCAACACATATTTTTCCCCAAATAAAGACCAGCTGTCGTCATCTGGATTGATAACTTCATATTACTGTATCCGTATTTCAAATAACCGAGTGGCATTAAATTAATGTGGACTAAGAGAAAGAGCGACTTCTTTCTGAATCATCAAAAAAGGCAGATTCGACAGAAACGTGAGACTTTTACGCGGCAACTTTTATTCCGGTTCCTTTTTCTAAATCAGGGCAATTCACATTAATACAGCCATAAAAAATAAAATGATGTAATTATACAGTAAGGTATATACAAGTGGACTTTTTTCTACAACGATTTTTTTTTCTGTCCAATGGGATTCTCTTTCCATGTAATATGGGTTCTATACAACGAAATTCTCTCGACAACGCACTTTCCCAGTGCCCTTGAATTTTGTTGTGCAGAGTACTTGAAAAACAATTGAATGATTTCAAAATTTTCGCGATAGAACTTCCTAAATTTCTCAAAAAAATCGTCGCTTTCAGTTCAGGACGATGCGTAAATTTCTCTTGAATCGCCGATTAGAACATTTCTGCAGCCTTTTTCCGCTAATGACACATAATCCCAAGGGGAACTTCATGCATGGTTCTGAAGTTTGACCAGAAACCAACCAGAAATTGAGATTTTCTCAGCATATTCCTCGATTCTTCTGATCATTAATTTTGATGAGCCTATTTTTTTCAATTTTTTCCACTCGAGCTTGAATAATTTCGTCATTCATTCGCATTCGTCTCAACCTTTGAAGAATATTGCAAAAACCCTTCTCACCTCCGGAACGTCCCCCGCAAAAAGGTATACAATTAATTTTACGGCTACAGGCTGCAATTCCCGATATAAAAATGAGACCCATCCCAATAATATTCCACCAGTCCAATCTTGGGCGAGGAAAAAAAATACCTTGGTCGTATTTTCGGAGAAACATGGTCGCATATTCCTAAAACAATTTCATTCCTATGAGAACATTCCCTGTAGACCTTGTCAAGCAAATATTTGCGCAGTTCGTTCCCACAGAATGACCTCCGTGCCAGTTTATTCATATTTTGACGAAGATCCACCTTCCCAAAGCATTTTACACCCAACAGGAATTTAAAAAAATAAACCCAAAACACTCCGCGCCAACCCTGACATTGCCGGAATATTATCAGACACACACACACACACCAGAATTTACGCGCAGAAAATATTCGTTTTTTTGCTCACTACGATAACAATGCTCATTCCTTGTTTTTAAGCGTGGAAAATACCGTCAACATAAAAACAGTACAGTACTGTACTAGTCCAAAACACAGACAAAGCTACGAAGGGTCGTAGGAGATGAACAGGACAGCTGAGACTTGGAAAGGCGCCCAGACTCTCTTTTTAAACTCTGCATCTGTCTGCCAGTCTCGCGGAACGACGGAGGTACCCAGGGTTCAATACAGTACAGTACAGTAAAATACGATACGCAGAACACGAGCACCGAATATACCACAGACCAAAAGGGCACGAAATGGGAGAGAAATATGCCGCACTTGAAAGAATGCGAGACTGAGTCTACGGGGAGTTCCACGACGCGTAGTGGAGCCAGTTATTGATCCCTGGAATTTCCCAGTTTACTATGAATAAAACCCGTGGCCCAGAATGACCGAACCCAAAGAGAGTACGCCAATATTACGACGCTTGAGATAATTTGAGAGGAAAATACTTTCGCACAGCGCCTCAATTTAAGATTATTAATCTTACTCAGTCGTACGAATTATTTGCTCTAACGAAACAATTACTTCAATCACATACATTAATAGCAGTTTTTTATTAATTGGTTTCAGTCCATATAAGTACAGTGCCGTAATTCATTTCAAGATAAATGCGTAAGTTTCAGAAGCATTGAAATAATACCGACCTTCGTTAGATTGAGGATGAAAGCTTCTCCGACAATTATAACAAAAAACGAATTAATTCCAGCGCTATTAAATGTAAATACTGCAATGCGACAAATTCATGCAAGATAAATGTGCGAATATCGGCAACAGGTAGCTTTCTTCGTGTGAAAAAAAAAATTGAAATTCCAATAATAAGCTAATACGGGTATAGACAAACACCCAAGTTCCCGGTACTCTGACTTTTCAGGAGCCTAAAACGTATCCAGGTTATCCCAAGAAAAATAACAGGGCCCACACAACCCTCGCTGTACCGGTTCAGTCAATGACTCAGGCATCTTGCAATGCTAAAAGCTGATTGGTTCTTGATTATTCTCCGTTTCAATTCCAAAAAAAACGAAGTGCTTAATCATGTTACAGACAGATCTCCTGATGAAGATGCATATTTACATGAATTGCAAAAATACGCAAATACAGGCGGTCTCTCTAGAACGAGTTTGTCTAAAACGAGATTCTCGAAAACGAATTCTTCCGGGGGTGTCCAATGGGGTTCTATCCAAATATTACAGAATTCCTTTACAACGAAATTCTCTCGAGAAGGATTTTTTCTGTTCTCTTGAATTTCGTAGCAGAGAGTCCACGTGTATGACTTCAAAAATTAAAAAAGAGTGCTTATATTGCATTCGCATAAATACGGTAAGTATAAAACAAACCATGAATAAGCATGGGTTCTAGACACGATAAGAGTAAAATTTAATCCATCGTATCTTATCGTCCTCAAGCGGAGAGTAAAGTTCTGAAAGTGATCTTACAGAAATTGAAAGAATTCCCTATGAGCTATGATATGAAGTATGCGACTGTCAAAAGTTGTTGATATTGTACTGTAACTCATATTAGAGTAACTTCGTTTATAAAATGCATCACGAACAAAATACAGAAGTTTCGGCTTTAATTCAACATTTGTCTGCATCTGCAACCTCCAAAACCTGATTTCCATTTTCCTCGAATTGAGTTCACTGCCGCTTTTGAATTCCCTAGCTATATTGCAGAGATTTCTGGGTTTTTTTCTCTTCAGAAAACGCGTTTGCACACTCAGGCGTTGCCATTACTCAAATGCTGTGCGTCTCGAAAACAAATTTCAATGAAACTCATCTTCGAGACCAACGATAAACGTTAAAAAAAATCGCGGAAGCAAGATACAAAAGCATATATTTCGCAGAAGATCCATTTACCTACCATCGATCGTAATCGCGAAAATTATTCATCCTTGAAAGCTCTCAACTCATTTCTTGACTCATTTTTTTTTGCACGGGTCTCGTATAATGTGTTTTTCCAATACGCAGATCATCTGATACCTTATTGCTTCATTATTCAAACATTGTTTTCTCCAGAGTCATCCACGTGCATGTTTTCGACGTGGTTCAAGGTTAGTACAGTAATGGCAAACACGCAGAACCACGCGTGGTCAAAGATAACTGCAGGTACAGTAAAATACAATATCTCCAAAGCGTCACATCAAATGGTGACACGAAAAATATGAACAATTGTTGGGCTATTCATAGCCAATACTGTACTTTTCGGTTCAGCGCGCCTTTTTTCGCGATCATGGATTTTATAGCGAAAAGGTATGAAAATCCCGAGAGCTCAACAAGGAAGTACAGCTTAGAATCTTCAAAACCATTTCTTTCATAGTGGGAGCATCTGGATTGTTCCTCCCAACATGCTTCGACAACACGCCCATTAAAGTAGGTCCATAGAAGATTCCGACCCTGAATTTTAAATCAATTATCTGGCGAGGCATGATGTCGAGGGAAGAAAAAGTCTGCCAGTGAAAAGCGAAGAAGTACAGTAATTTTCATTCACAATAGTCAACAGATCACCAACACTGGAAATTATCTCTTCATGATAATTTTCGCACAGTTTTTCGTGCTGCCTCCAGGTGATTATCGCAATTACTCATGCCCTTCATGTTGTTTGCATCAATTTAAGGAAGGTTTACCGGCAATAAAATATGCCAACTTCAATCGGTGGTATTTCAAATACACAGAGGGTTTTAATAATAAAAGCATTGTATCTATTATTTGAATTGAACACGATTAATACACAATTTTCCTAGCTGGCCTTTGCACACTAATTTTCTGCTGGCCCAAATCTAAACGAGGACAACCCCCTAACGTTTTGTGAAACGAAACATGAATTTGGGCAGGCAAAAGGCACAGCAACACTTCGGAGATGAAAGTTCCTTTTTTTTAACTTTCTGCCTAGCTTTGAAATCTTTTGTTGTTGTTACAGTTTTTAATACAGTGGCATTATCCAGCTTGGTCCTGTATTGGCATTGATATTACCCATGAATTTTATCCAGGGTAGTTTTATCTCAATTACATTTCATCAGCTCATCAGGGACCAACACAAATACAAATACTGTACACGTGAACAATTACAGAACAGGAACCTCAAAAAATTAAAAGTCAAATACCTCCTAATGTCGAATATTCCCGGAATCCCTGTCTGAATTCTCTTGAAAACGATGCACTGAAAACCTTCATAACTAAATTTTTCAGACAGACTAGCTGCAATTATTTTCTTCACAAAGGAAAGAGGGTAACAATCAAAATGTAACGAAGTGTTTTGAAAGGAATTGCAAGACTTATTTACCAAATTAACCCACTGCCTCCAAATTTGGCATTCTGTCAACTCATTCGAGAAGCAATTCAAGGCCTAGAATATCACAAATTACGATTTCCCGTAATCCCCCCCCCCTTTCAACACAAAAGCTCTTTACCTTCACAAGAAAAATGTTTCACTGGTCCATTCAAGTTCGACTGTAGAGTATAAAAAATAATTATAGTAGATTAAAAAAGTAATCTAAAAAACCACGTTTTCAAAAAGCAAAAAATAACCTTAAATGTGGTGCGCATCTATTTCATTTGTATTTCACTTCTTCCCAACAATCTCCATGCGCACCACGTTTAAGGTTATTTTTTGCTTTTTGAAAACGTGGTTTTTTAGATTAATTTTTTAATCTACTATAATTATTTTATTCTTTTTAAAAAATATTCTTAAAATT
>CAJPEX010001298.1:0-43392 GCA_905338405.1 Notodromas monacha | reverse complement strand
TTTTTTCTTGGGGCCAAGGAAAACCTGCTCAAAGTTTTATTATAGAAATCTACTAAAATTATTTTATTCTTTTTAAAAAATATTCTTAAAATTAATTTTTTCACAAAAGATTGCATTGTCATCAGTTTCTAAGCTATCCTGAAAGTTTCAGCTTGCTAGCTAGTCTGGAAGTGAGTGAAATTTGAGTTTCAAAATTTGATCTGGACAAACAGACAGACAGACAGACAGACAGACAGACAAGAAAGTGAGTTCATAAAAACGTGGTAAAAACGTGGTAAAATGATACGCATCAGCCCTTCGATACAAGTGAAGCCAAATTGATTGATCTGTTGCCAAAAATGAGCACGGGAGGCGAAAAAAACCACGATGACGCACAATCGAACATTTGGGATGCTTCTCTTCCATGCTGGGCGGAAAATGAGATGCCTTATCGGGAAAAATCTCATTCGAAGCTTTCTTCAGAAGTTGACGAGCTTCGTGACAACAGATATTATTTCTAGCGTCTCATTATCTCATAGCTCCGAAGCCAAGCAACTAAGCGTTGATGAATAGCTACGAAGCCGTAAAAGCTACGCGTTTCCCTCTAAATGCGCGTTGGATCAGAATAATAAGGCTGCTGCGAACCATTGTATGAACTTGGTTCTTTCTGACGCGTGGTTCGTTGTTCGAAACAGGAAAATTATTCATGAAGTTTAGATAAAGGTTTAGTTTTCAGCGTCATCGATTGCATTTTCTGCGTATGTTTACAACTACTGGAAGCAGGAATCGATGGCGAGAAAAATGTCAATTTTCCCAAGTATTCAACACGGAATCCTGTGTTCATGAATTAAGACGCAACAAATGAGTTTTTCAAGAATTATTAAACGGATTTCGATGTTGAATAATACCACTAAAAACAAATTTATCAATTATTTGGCATAAGTTGAGGAGAGGCTGTGCAGTTGGTTCAACCCTGAAAACAAGTGAAATATCTAAAATGTGGTATTTGATAACCTTATGAGGAGGTACACAATTTTTCTACAGTATTGTACAAGGGGTAAAATCTACTATAAAATTTACAAAGCTCTGGGCGTGCCGCAGCCATCAATAATCCCACAGAACCTAAAATTGTCAATTCTAAAAATATTTTCGATAAATTTAAAATTAACGATAAGTTTACAAAATTGTGGTCGTGCCCCAGCCACCTATAATCCCACAGATCCTCAAGCTGTCGATTTCCAAAAATATATTCCAGAATTTCGCATCGAAAATGCCCCGATTAATCCAACACAGTTCGATAAATTTAAAAAATGTCCAATTCCCACAATTATGATCACGGCTGCTCATTTTGAGAGGGATTTCTCTTCGGCGTAAAGCTGTTGAAATTTTGAAACGCATCAAATTTGTTTCAAAATAAAAAATTGAAGTTTTTCCCTTCCATCGATATTGTATTCTTGAAATACCTTCCGGGATCACTCAACTCAGTTGAATCAGCAGTTTCCCGCGAATTATTGGGGATGCCAAGTTTTAAAAACTAAAAATAACCTATGCGTAGTTTAGGAATCATTTTAAATTGGAGATGTTTTCTTAAATGCAGGTGGACTCTCTCTACAGCAAATTTCTCTGCATAATGAATTGTTGATGCTATAGGGTTCCCACCCCATGTTCTTGGAATTCTTCAAACGAAATTCTCTCAACAACGGATTTTTTTTTCTGGTCTCTTGAATTTTGCAGTAGAGAGTCCAACTGTATTCAGCATTCTTGTTGCGTAATTTCGTACATCGAGGAATCCCTGTATGTACAATACTGAACTTTGAACTCATTCACACAAAACCAACTGAGTGCTTGCACCTGCAACAAAGCTTATCGACGCCTCATAAACAAACACCCGCGTCATGCGTCGAAAACAGAAACGAAGCAGATAACGAGTATTACCCGTTCTGGTACTGTAGATAATTCCCATCCTCCCACTCGTCGCCATTTTTTCAAACGTCCCAACAAGTACCAAAGACCCATTTAGACCTAGTCGCAATCGGAAGCCGGGGTTATAAAATAAGAACCCACAAGTCCTGTTGGAAATGAGCCAAGGGATCCGAGAGACCCGGTCCAAGGCCGTTCTGTAAAAAACCGAGCGGGTTGAAAGACACTTCGGGTGACGCAAGTTCGATCCGTTCTTGTTTTAACCCGTATGACTTCGTCGTCTCGACCGACGAGAGTGGCGAGCCAATTAAAAAAACTTTTTTTTAAACCCCCACACACACGAAAGAATAAACAACATGGACGATAGTGGAATTCGCCAACGCATTCTTTCCTACGCGATTCATAAAAAATCAGGGTTCGCTTCTTCGCTGAGACAACAACATTTCTTATACATCGACCGCACGCATCTCATTCACGACGAGAAGAAATATTTGGTTAAAATCGCAACTCATTCGAATATACAACATGACCTTCGCAGAAAACAAGCTCTCCTTTTTGATGTACTGTTTTTTTCGTATGCATCTTTTCAAGTTTTAAATTCACACTTATATTAACCAAATCAAAGCGAGGAAAGACATTCAAAGCTTTGAACTTTTTCGAACATTAATTTCAGATACGGTTTCTCAACACAGAAGTAACACTTGACCTTTCGCTGAGTAACCGTCAATTGTCTTTAGTCTAGACTTGGATGCTTTAGTTACGGATACTGAATTTTAAAATTAAATCCTGCGGAATAAATGTAAAAACTACGCTGTGATATTAGCGATAAAATGGGACCATTTCTGGGATCTGAATAGATTTGAATTTCTCAGAAAAAGTCTAGGAAAATATAGGCCAAACAAATTGCGCATAAAAGTGTTTCGCAACATGGAAAATCTTCAGGAATAACACAAAAGGTACGCTATTCATTTTCAGGCCCCAACGAGAGTCGTACTCCGGCAGAACTTGGGATTACATAGGAAGCTTTTTCAGCTCAAGAAGTGCAGGAATACGTTTGCCCAAGAAATATTGACTAATTTTCGAGAAGAAAAACAGCCAGAAAGCTTTAGACTAACAACACACCAAGAATTCGTCAGTGGAGTACTTGAAAGATGTTCGAGTGGAGGCTTCGAATCAGAAAACGGTTCCACTAATGCACACATAAGTTTTATCTTATCTTGCATGTGTTAGGCGGGTTTGGAGGTCACGAAAAGGGGTTTGCTGCCGCAACGCGGGAAGTTCCCGAATTTCCCGCACGGAGAAACTACCCCTCATTATAATAATATAATGTGGAGAATACTTGTGAAGTATTATCCACATTACATATGGGTCAAATTATTCCAAATGTATCAAACCCAGGAAAAGGAAATGCTTCGTCAATGCATCAATGCCGCACAAGGGTTCGCCGCAACATTTTCTTTCCAAGAATGCAGTCGAATTTGAAATGGAAAGCAAAAAAAATTGAGTGAGAAGGTTTCGAGTTACGGAATCATTGCTTCCAAGTGAATTCAGCCAGCGACTTGAAAAAGTTAGGGGAGATATTTGACATTTGGACTACGGGATTTTCAACTGTAGAAAATAAAACATGCTTGGACGAAAATAAAAGAAATTCCTGGGATTTCTGATCTGAGCCCCGCACGACAGGACTTGAAATCATCGCACAGGATTACATACTGTCAGAGGAAACTGTGACCCATCACCCGATAGCATTTCCAGGACTGTTTTCTGCTCTCCATTATTGCCTATTACTCAAAGATTCCTTCCATTTGTCGATTGGACAACTAAAATGAATCCTGATGCATGTCTCAAGACGTGTTTGATGAGATATTGGCACTGGAAACTAACCTGCACAAAGGGCAGCCAAGATGTGGACGATGGGAGATTCAGTAACGAGTCGATGGCTTCCATTAAACCACTCCTTGGCACTATTGTACGTACAAAAGTAAATCGCTCTCGTCGGCGCAACACCGATCAGGTTTGGAGCCAAACCTTTGAACAACGCACTCGGCCCTTCCCGTTCCACGATATACCTGCGATGAAAACGAAGACCCAATGTAGAGCGATCGAAACACCCCATAAAATCTCAAGAATTGGAACACCGACACGTACTTCAGGCATTTGATCAACCCTATCGAACCCGTCGGGGCCGGTGACGTCCCATGCACCAAGGAATGCGGCACAACGATCTCAGGCGCCCGCCGTACTACGTTCCTCGCACAAACAGTTCGGAGTTGCTGCTTGGAGCCGTGGACCGAACGACAAGTAGTCCACCCTGTGCCGTTGATGGACGCCTCCACCGGGATATGAACGCTTCCGCCTCCGCCGCCGTTGTTGAAAGTCGCCACGCTGGATTGTAAACGGGTCTTGACCACCTCGAGCGGGCACGTGACGATGGCTCCCATCGTACCTCCCGAGCTGCAACGACAAGGGCCACAACATCAAACATAACAAGCCTCGTCATTGGACACCTTTCAAAAGCGGATAACTGCATACCCGAACGAGACACCCTGCTAAAATCATTTCGAAACGCGCCATATGTCGGCATAACTATTCACTCGACGTGGGAAGCGTAAAACCTTCAGGAGATCAAAAGAACAAACATTGCATTTGCTCGAGCACTTCGCGTACCGACAATCATGAAACTGAAAGAAACAGCTTACCCGCCAGCCACCAAGTGGATCATCGTGTCTCGATCAATCATCGCAAATGCCTGCCACTTGATCGCCAAGTGGCGAGTAAATCACATCCCGTATGATAAACACAATATAATTACATAGTTATTCCTGGATAGAAGAGAAGTATCTGATTCAGGAATCAATAAGGTGAAACATCATCAACCACATGCAACACGCTGCAACGAATGATGACACCAGTGTTTCTGCCAAGGAAGAAACCAGACAATTGTCCAGTTTTCTGCTGAAAGCAAAAAGCTACTGAAGACTACATTACTCTAAGACAGAGTTACAGTCAGCCGTAACTTGGTATCCAAAAGATATGGCTTAATCAACATTTCTTGTGATTCCAGAATCTGTTGGAAAGTCCTGGACGACCCACTTCAGCCATCATCTACTTCACGACGTAACAACTGTCGTAAGGGTTCTTCACACCTCGAGCCCGACCGTGCAACTGCGCAGTATTGTTGCTTCCCGGAGAACAACGCCTAGGGATTGTTTATCTATCCATCTGTTGAAATTGTCCACATGGGACACCTCCGTTGCTCTCATTTTCCGAATTGCAGATTTGGCAGATACACACCTTCAGACTATTAACGTGGCAACGGAATAACATGGAACGGAAATTGTTTGATCTACTACACACGCTGAACCAATGAAGCGAAAATATTCCAACCTTCCGTCCTTCCCCTGAAACTTCTAGGGATTCGTAACCAATTCGTTCTCCGGACAATATCTCGCACCGAACGTGGTTGCAAGTTACATGCGATGACCAAAGATTCCCATGAGCCGGTTACAGAGTGGGTAAGTTGAGTTCTTCACTTTCTTTATAGTTCCGTAGGTAGATGTCGGGGCAAAGATTCCATTTCCGGCATCACCCATTCTCTGCATGCCGGATCACAAGTTCATATCACATAATTTCAAGCTTCAAACAAAGATCTGTAACCTTGATTTTTCATGGTTAATGCAAAAAAATTGTAGATACAATATTATAAAAAGCAACAACGGAGGAACACGGAAACGATTATAAAATCTTGAAGTGCTTCTGAATGAATTGGTCATGGAAATATTTTTTCTTGTGGACTTATGATCAAAATCATGCATCATGTCGGTAGAGTATGGTGAGATTTTTTATTTCAAAATTATCCACACATACGGTACAATGTATTCTAAAAAGGTACTGTATCTGCAAATCTGCATGCTGGTCATCGACTACAATAATAACATACAATTATCAAGGCTACTGTCCCAAATACAGTACTGTAGATTCATGTGGACAATTCATTCAGAGACCAGAGTAGCAGCAACAGTATACTAAAGCATATCCTGATATGGTTACTGTACTGCAGTTGAAAATGTGTCAATACTTGCCTCAGGGATACTCAATCTCGGTATCGAAATTTCGTACGCATCCAGCACTTGGAAGGCAGCTCCATGTGTCAGAATAAATCAGAACTTATTTTTACAGCAGTATGCTCAACCAAGTTATAATTAATCTATCTGTGTCTTAATTGTAGTAAATATATTAAGTTAGCACGTGCTTGATCAGACAAGGATATGATCCAAGTATGAACAATTACAAGTTCAGTACGTTGTTGTTCAATAATAGCTGTAATACTTTTTCCTGCTTGAACCCCCCAATTTTCATGAGGGGCACCACATAATGTTCAAAACCTCAAAAGGATTAACGACTTTTCAGTCTAGAAGTCGTTTACGCAAAATCATAATTTGATTTTGGGCTTGAAAAAGCTGAATACCGGAAGAGATTCTTCCTTTGTGAGACACGACGCGTACTTCTACTATACAGTACAGTACATGCATGCATCACAAGCACAGACTGAAAACCTACGAGCAGCTCGTCTTTCGAAACCTGGATAAATAAATAACAACGCGTCCGTTCGAACGATAACGTTTAATAATGCTGTTCGAACGTCGTAGAATACAAAAACCGAGTTGCATACAGGACAGCACTCGCGAAGCCCTTATAATCGGCAAAATAGAGATAAAAAATACATTGGGCAGGTTGGAAGCACTGCAACTCCACACCCACCACCTCTTTTTGCGTGAAAATGAATCAATTTGCTGAAAGCAAAACAATTGCCACGCGTATAGCTCACCAATAATTGAAAAAAGCCCTAACTTGATATCAGCAATACAATTTGACCGATAAAAAATACGTAACCCAGCCATGGATTCGATCAAGGCCCCTCAACTGACTAGCGGGAAACAAAGAAAGCGTTCAAAAAAACATAGAAAAACAATTGTTTTCTAGAACCAGCTTGTGCCCAAGCTGAGAGATCAATCAATGGATCAATTTTGTATCAATAATATACAACAGTGATAAACTTGGCTATAAATTGGTGGCAACCCTGAAGAGCTGCATCAAAAACTTTCACGCGAGATGAACTTGAGTCTCAGCTTGTCAGGGAAGTAACACCTATTCAAAATGGGGTGGCTCCCACGGAAAAACGTAAAAAAAAAACTTGAAAGACAGCCTTTCTATAACCCATTTTTCTTGCACAGCACCTCTTGCAACTGCGCAGCAGTCATCACTTGGATACCCTTGCTCACATAAACAACTTTGAACCTTTGCGGCAACGCGACGACGCTTTCTGATTTGTGCCTGCGTAACGTGAACCCGTTGGCAGCTGAAACTGCGGCCGTTGTCATGGACTCGATGGCTGATCCAATGCGAACGGTTGCCGGCGGATGAGAAGGAGAACAGTTCAGCAGGTCTTTGAGGATTGACTTGGCTCTTGGCTTTGGCGACGAAGTACCGTCCACGGCAATTGAGATCGGCTGCTTGGGCATGTCGCCCAATGATAAATGGCGTACGAACTTGCCTCGTTTACGCTCCCCTGAAAAAAGAAAGAAATACTGTAACGCTATGTTTAAACAAGCTTCGAAACATGACCCAGTCTCGGATTTTACACAGTTGAACCTCAATACTGTAATTCGAACCTCCCTACGTCGAATTTCCTCAAGTCCCTGTCTGAATTCCAGACAGAAAAATTCATAAAAATCCTCCCTAACTCAAAGGCTTTCATCCTAAAACCTCCGTATCTAAAATTTCCTGGAGGCCTTTTCGCTACGATTTTATTGATAAGGAAGAGAGAGTAGTAATAAAAATGTAAACCGATATATTTTAAAAGAAAATGAACCAATCCGGGAAATTAACCCTTGCCTCCAAGTTCAGCAACTCATTTAAGAGACAATTACGGCCCAGAATAAAAATCACGATTTCCTGCAAATTTTCTTTCTTTTCCAAAAAAAAAAATGCTCGTTTTCCTAACTTGAATTTCGTTGATGGTCCCTTGAAATTCCACTAGAAAAGGCGCGTTTGTACTTAAGAAACACAGATTTCCGTTGTCAAGTTAACCTTCTGGAAGAACAGGATTCAGTACATTAAGTTCGGGTATTTTACGAGTTCTGAAGAGTACAGTAATTCTGACGTGCCGCATTGATAGTATTTCTACCACGCAGAAAGACTACAGCTAACCCCTTCAACGAGGAAAACTCGAACTGAGAAAAGGTCTCCAGGAAGGATATCAGAATTTGGACTCTTCTTCAAAGCTCGAAAAGAATTTCAAATGCGCAAGCAAGGTTTCAGAAATCGAAGCATTAAAATCTTCTACTAATCGTGCCATTGAGTGCGATTAGAACGTCACGCAGTCCGCGATCACTACACTCACTTCGTGAAAGACAAAGCAATAAATGTCCTCAGCTCAAATGAACCACCCGTACAAAAAATACTGTACAGATCTCAAAAACAAAAAGACACTAACAAATCCGCTTAAAACGTACTACGCGAAATAGAATTTAAAGATACCACCAGTTCATCCGTAACACCGGTGACTCAATCGAGCGAAAAATGGATTTACTCAACTCAAGAATCACGCACAGCAAAACAGCTGGCAAAAATGATTAGGAATTCAAATTACATTGAAGGTTGAGAGTAAAACTTTTCCGACGCTGTGATTCTCTTTCCAATGCAACGTAGGTTTAGATTATGTCACATCTTTCGTCGACAGAAAAACGACTTACTAGCTGCACCGTCGGAATTTTCTTTCCGTTTGAGTTTCGCATGTTCCTGCAAAGACGGCTGGTCAGCGAGAAGAGATTGTCTCGTGCCTACCAAAGGGCTCGGCGTGATGTTGACAGCAGATTCAGGATCCGGACCACAGTAAACAAAGCCCGCGACACAATCCATTTCGAACCGGATCAAACGCGCACGCTTGATGATTCCAAGTGATCCAAGTACGTTGCACACATCGTACAATCTGCGAGAACGCGTGCGCAACAGGCCTAGTTTCTTCGACTCCATCTCCGCAATCTTGGATGCGATGTCCAGGCTTTGGTCAGACGGAGTGAACTTGCCAGCAGCTTCGAGTTGCTGCATACAATCTAGTTTCATCAGTTTCAACGCACTTTGCATACTAAGCGCTCGCGGTGGTTTTTGCAGCAACATAAGAATGAGGAAGCGTTGGCAAATGATGCCAAGTGGACGATCAGCTTTCAACGAATCACTAGCCAAGGGAACCGAATTCGCAGCTTTCAATTTCCCGTACCCGTTGTCAACAATTCGCTCTATCTGCTCTTGAATATCGTGCTTGAGTTTCAGTTCGTCGTAGTTTTTGCAAGTGGGGTCCTCGCAGCCGCCTTTCTTCATGCATGCGCAATAGAGCTCGTGCAGTCCACAGTCGGGTTTGTTATCAACCCCGGCGTATACCTTGCGATACACCAGGTCGTCAAGGATATAACTCAGTTCGTCAAGCGTGAACTGAATCTGAGCGAGGGACTTCAATCGATGCAATGTATGAGCCAGCTTTGAAGTCCCATTCCACCGCATGAAATTCTTCTGATATTTTTCGACGATTGAGAGGGATTCAATGATGTTGAGAATATCGTACAGCCGACGACGTTCAACGCCCAGGTACGTCTCTACTTTACCCATATCTAGTAATGGGCGTTTCTCTTTCGGGATGTCTTCCAGCGGAAGCATGTCCAGGAATCGTGAGCAAATGTCGGATAACTTTTCCCCCCGTTTCGGATTTGAGTTTCCGTTCTGTTCGAGTTTGGAGTCCAAATCATCGTGTACGTTGGCGTCGTCACCGCCTGGTCTCGGAGAATCTCCAGCTATACTTGAAACGTCACTGGCAATGGAGTTTTGCGAGAGGATTTCAGTTTCGCAGAATTCGGCACAGGCTACATCCGTGAGGAGTCGTAAATTGGACAAAGGTGATGCAAATGATGGCTTGTCATCATGCTTCTTGATGGGAGACGAGAAGGTTTTGGCCGATTCTGATGTCATTTCAAGCAACTATAACTCCTATAAAACCGTCCCTGCAACGCAAAAAAGAAAATAAATTAGCTTCTATCAATGATCATCGGCCCATCATAAACAAGGGGGGATAAACCGCAACCGATGGTAAATTCGAACTGATTTTCTGCGCAGTTTTCAAAAGAATTTGATGAACAGACGCTAAAAAAATATTCCCGCTGTCGTATGTAAGGATCTATTCACGGTGGTTCAACAGCATATATGAAATTCAAAGATGGAGCAGAGATCAAGGCGGGTTTCTCCCTTACAGCAGTGGAAAACAATGCGCATCAAATGATGAACCACGTTTCTTGATCAAAAATTACTAACATGTAACTCCGACGCGAGGGAATGACTTTTAACATAACGACTCAGACATCCCGAAACAAGGTTACAACGGGCAGCGGTACTTCAGCAATGTTTCTATAATGGCGTTCCTGTGCAAGAAAATTATGACATTCATCCATAAGTCCAAATTTAAGAAATATGCGACTCAAATTCAATTCGCAACCTCATACGCGGCAAGAGAACATAAGATCACATGAAACATCCCTAAAAATAGCCTCGGATTCACATAGATGTAAAATACTTTCAGTATTCAAAAGAAAACCAAAGAAATAAATCTTCTTGCATGGGACGACGCTTGGATTCCGATACGTGAATCCAGTCTTACGAAAACGACATTGAAATTCGCCGTAAACAGATTCCTAAGCAACTAAGACACTTCATAAGGAACTGCGTCTAGGTATTTTCCAACGGCCACTCTGGAATCGAAACTTCTTCTTCAAGAGGGAAGTTTATTGAAGATCATTAAATAACTCGGCTACTTTCGGGAAAAACAAAACAATCTCAATGAATGGTATAATTCAATTTCCATAATCTCACACCAGCAGAGTTTCAACGATGTAATTTTTAAAATAGACGAGAACCAACAACATTGGGCCATGAAACTACTACGTTACACTCGATTCGTCGAGACAAACCACCATGAGGTTTTCTGAGATGTTGAAACGCCTCGTTACAATAAATCATACCACAATAAATCTGTATAAATACGCCGATAACCAATAGCATAATTGCACAAACCATGGACCAGGATTTACTATCGTCGCTTAGACTGGGGATGGGGTGGTTCAGTGAATTCTTTCCACGAATGTTTTCAATCACACATGAAGTTGATGCACCACCAATCGAAGGAAAGAGCTGGGATATTGCCAGCCCATCGTTAGTAACTGCAGTTGATCACTTGGAAATTGTAATTTTGGATTATTGGCGGGATACCAAGAAGGCAGCCATCTTGAAAATAACCACTTTTCAAATGTGCTACGAACGACAAAATGTTTGATTAGTGACATCTATACCTTTCAAATGAAGTAAGCTCGTCGATCCGTCGAAAGAAAATAAACCGCAAACCTGGAAAAAATTAAACTCGTTGTCCAATTTTCACCCGTCGGTGAGGGGCGGCGGAAGAAGCGCCTATAAAAGATCCTCTTTCCGCGTAGAGTATATAGTATTGGATTGAGCTAAAGGCACAAGTTTTGGTGAGGTGACCCGACCGGAAAATTTATACAAGAAAATATTTATTAGAATGAGTTCACAAACTGTTAGTGCAGAAGAGTCTTTTCGGACTATGATTCGTTGATGAACATCCGGCGGGTAAAGTTTGTTTCATGTTGGAATTTTGATGAAGTTCCCATGACATGTGGCCACGATGTATTTTTCCCGTCGATGTTGAATACCACTGCATATGTTCTCTTTCTATGTGTTTTGACAAGTTGTTTTGTCCTTCGCGTTCGGCTCCGAAGATCAGATATTGAAGCCTCGGAAAGGCAATGACGATTAGCGAAATCGATGTCGACACGAAAGCAATGGAGCTTTCCCCGAATTCAAGTTCGGACTCCTCATCATCGAAAGATGCAATCACTGAAGAGAAATTCGACCGTACCTTTCTGCGTCGTTTTCGCGTTATTTTCAGTATAATTTTTCCTGGCTTTGCCTCGCTACCGATGGTATTATTCGGGATTCTATTGTTCTTGTGCTTCCTTGGTAAGATATTTCTAGTCATTGAAAGTTGAAGTATAGCCTCACCGGATTTGCTTTCTTTGCAGAAGAATATGTTACGTACAACGTTGGATTGATCCCTAGTCGCTACTATGAAGTACTGGGTGCCAGACCAAAGGATGTTCCCGCCTTCCAAAAGCTTGCCATTACAACTTTGGGTTGGGTGATTTGTCAAGCATTTGTAAGTCGTCCACCCGCAACCCACGTCCATGTCCTTCAGCTTTTATTTTCTCCAGCTGCGCAGTACAAAGAAGTTTGTGTCTTCCGTTTCCTACATCACCTGGCGGCAACTTTTGTCCCGCAGTTTGCATTCAATGTATTTCAGAAAGAAGAATTTTTATGATGTCAACGTTCTGTCTAGAAAAGTGGACAATCCGTAAGTCTCAAATTTGTTCGGAATTCAAGGGTAGTTGTTCAATTCTCAGTATTTTAGTGATCAGAGGATGACGCAAGATGTGGATAAGCTGTGTGATACACTTGGTAAAGTTTTCACGAAGATCATCATTGCACCATTCATCATCGGATATTACTCGTACCAGGCTTTTGCGAAGTATGTGCATTGAGAATGTAGCTCAACACGTTTTAAAAAAATGTTGTATTTCCAGCACCGGTTGGTACGGTCCTGTTGGAATTCTCGTGTTATTCCTAGTATCGACCGTCGTGAACAAAGCAATCATGTCACCAACGGTGCAGCTTGTTTTCGACCAAGAAAAGCGTGAGGGAGATTTCAGGTAATTTTGAAGAATTGGAATTGTATGTCCCATCAGAAATTGTTCGATTAGTAACTGGAGAAGAGTCCCCGCTGATTGAGGTTCCTAGGAACATCCCTTTATTGACCTATTCTTGAGATCACATTTTGTGTGCCGAATATTCTCCTTATTTCTCTTACATTCAGCATTATTTTAAAAGTGAAATGGAACAAAATCATCTTGCACATCTGAAATGTCCAGTATGCAGATATGATAATTATTCGTCAGTGCATTTTTACTGCTTCCTTTCTATGCTGCTATGTTTTTGGTAATCTTAGGATTTTTTCGCATTGGCTGAGTTTACTGAAATGACTGTGATCTTTTTAGGAATTTGTTATTGATCTCCAGTGCATCTAATTCGTCGCTAATATGTGAAAAAGATACTCTAGATAGTCTTGAACCAACCTTGCATAATCATTGGTCGTCGAATCATTTTTCTATCATTTGTGTTTTTCAGCTGGCTCTGTAGTGCATCATTTTTCCCCTTATGGCAAAAATTATTGTAGTGAAACTCTGACAGGTTCAAGCATATGCAAGTACGCTCAAATGCGGAATCGTTGGCGTTCCTCGGGTCGGGTTTGATGGAAGGCTGGCGGGTCGACAAGAAGCTGGATATTTTGCTGAAAGTGCTCGTAAAACGCACGAATTGGCAATACTTACTGGATTGTGCCGTCTCTCTCTTTGACTATGCTGGTTCCATTCTTTCATACGTGATGCTTGCCATTCCTATCTTCGCCGGCCGCTATGATGATTTGTCTGCCAACGAGCTCAGTGCTCTCATCAGCCAGGTAATTATTTATTCGAGGCATATTTTTTGTTTCGAGGCATTTCTTTGTGCCAAATGTTACTGATGGATAGTCAAAGTTTTTAGAAAGTGTTCTATTGCACTGTATGTTGACTAATGAAAATATTCCGAGCTACATTCGACGTTACAGCTGTTATCATAATTGGTTCATGCATGGTGTCATGTTGTGCTTGGGAGATATACTAGGTGTTCTAGAAAAATAAGGCATCCTTGGTAGATCAATAAAAAACGTGACTAGATTCATTTATTTGAATTTTCCTATAGTTGGAACTAGTGATGCCTTGTTTGATTTTTAAATTTCTGAAATGAATACAGTATTTCGAACGGAATCTGGAATTTGAACCTCTTTAAGCTCTTCAAGGGACCAGAAAAAAGGAATTGAGTACGGGAGATTTCGAGTTGAGGAAAACCTTTTTTTTCGGGTAAAGCGAAATTATTTGCAGAAAATTATAATTGGTGTTTATCGGGGCTTGGAATTCCTTTGGGAATGAATTCTCAAAATGCTAAACCTTGAAGCAAGTGTTCATCTGCCCTATTAGTCCTTCACTTCCTTTCAAAACACATCAAGTTGCATTTTAGCTTTTTTCTTTTTTCTGTGTTGACATAAAAATCGTCAGAACGCCTCTAGAAAGTTTGAGTTATTGAGGTTACAGAATGAAGCATTCTAGTTACGGGTGTTCGTAATGTATTGTTTCTGAAGTTATTTAGACATTTACTTGAAGAAAATGCGACATTGGGAGGTTCAATTATGATTGAAACTGCGGGATGTATTTCGAAGTATTGTACTAAAGCCGATGAGTGGATGCTTCGGTAAAATAACTAGACCAAGAAACATTTTCACGGGATTTTCCTGTGCGATTTCGGTACCACATTTGATTTGATTGGACCTACATTTTTTAATTGCCTGACGGACTTCATTTAGGATTAAGACTCATCCGCTTGAGGAAAAAATACCTCACTTAACAGGTGCTGCCCAGAGTTAATGTGGCGTTTTTCAACAGAATGCCTTTGTATGCATATACTTGGCGTACAGCTTTAGTTCTCTTGCTGATTTGGCACCGGAGGTTGTAAACATAGCCGGAAATACGCACAGAGTCGCAGAACTGATCGAGGCTTTGAAGAAGCCCGAAACAGGGCAGTGGGATACAGGCTGTGATGATTCGTCGGATAATGCAGAAAACCGTTGGGAATCAAAAGTGAAGCCTGAGCTGGAATCCACGCTTGCGTCGTGAGTTGAAATACAATGTTTTGCGTACTGTATTTCAGTGTTTAAATGCATTTTGTCTTCAGTCGTGGAGAAAATAGCTTCACTGTATTTCGTCTGGAGCACGTGACCGTCCGCAATCCTTTTGCCGGGACAGATTTGGTTCGAGGTGAGCGGAATTCCTTATATTGTTCTATGTTTCATAAAAAATGACGTTTATTTACTCATTTATTTTTACTATCGCGTGATTTTTCTGGACATCTTATTTTCTTCGCCATTGCAGACCTGAGTTTGCAGCTGAATTTGGGAGTGAATGTTCTGATCACCGGACCAAGTTCTTGTGGAAAGTCCAGTCTTCTTCGGTGTTTACGAGGTCTCTGGCCTCCGTTGTCTTCCCACGCGTCAAATGCGCTTCCGTCAGTGAAAGCTTATCTCCCGATGACGGAAAAGTACATGTTATTTGTTCCTCAGAAGCCATTCTTTTCAGACGGATGTATGCGCCAACAAGTGAGTGATTTCTCTCACGATTAGGGAATCACTTTTATGGTCTACTTTTGGGGGCATTTGAAGGTCATGTATCCATTGAGTGATGAAGATTGCGAAGAGTCGGAAAACCGTCGTGTAATCGAGTGTCTTGAAAAGGTGGACCTGATGAGTGTTGTGAATCGTTTGGGAGGCATTACCGGAGAATCGGATTGGAATTGGTAAGTTTGAGAACGCAGTCATATGTCATTTAATCGAGTAAAATGCGCACCGGTGTTCTTCGTTTGAAAATCTTGATGAAACTGTGTCCCTGAGTAAGACGCGCACCCCATTTTTATTGACTAAAACCACAATACAGTATGTCGAAAATAAGAAAACGCAGATTTTAATACAGTATATGATTGATTTTAACCTGAATTCAACTAATTTTCAAGTGATATTGAAATTGCCTTTTCTGTTGCACTTGGTCCAAAATTTTCCGTTACTGTAGATTCAAACGTAATGAACACCTAACTTATTGAAACATGTATACCTGCCTATGACGCGCATACCCTTTCTTTCCTTTTGAATTTTAGAAGAAAGTTGCGCGTGGTACTCGATAATAAATACGGTAATGATTTATTGTTCGAAGTGAACTACCTGAAAAGAATTTGTTCGGATAGGTAGATATACTGGGAATATTGTTACCTCCTCCAAGTTACTTTGTACGCAAGGGTAGTCGGAAACCCTTACCAACAGAAGCACAGAAATAACGCATCCACTTCCTAACATTACAATATTTTGCTCGTAGCCACATGTATAAATACTGTTTTTTAAATATATTTTTGAGCCCAAGTCAAGAGTCTTCCTGTAAATGAGGGATGTTGGAAACTATTTTCTCTCAATATTGCTTAAGGTTTCGGTCAAGTAATGTGTTTTTTATTGGATGAAATATAAATATATTTTCAATTGATCGAATTGAAGGAGCACTCGATTCATGAATGCTGAGAAGCTGATTTTTGCTAGAAGCCTTGATATTTATTGTCTCAAATTTGTATACAGCACTGTACAATTGAGTCGGCAGTGCGTCTTTGCCTACCATAATCAAGATGTTGTTCTCTTTTAAGCACTTATTTTCGACGTTGGCGAGGAATAATTTTTTGTTTCTGACCTGAGAAGACATGATTTGTTCAAAAAGTGTGCTGTGGCCTCTTGCTCGAGCAAATTGTATCTGCAGAGAAACTCCCTAATTGGACAGTTTTTAGGCCATTTTTCGAGTTCATGACGACGAGGATTACGTTCATTGCTCTTGCCTTTTTCCCTTCTAGGTACGACGTGCTTTCGCCGGGCGAAATGCAGCGCCTGTGCTGTGCAAGAGTGCTGTTCCATTCTCCGAAGTTCGTTTTCTTCGATGAAATTACGAGTGCCATATCGCAGAATCTGGAAGAAGTGATTTACAATGAGGTTAGGTCTGCTGGTATTTCGTACGTATCTGTGGGTCACAGGTCAAGTTTGCGTCAGTTCCACGATATTGAACTAAAGTTGGACGGCAAGGGCGGCTGGGAAATATTGTCTATTGAGAAACCATCGAGCGATCAGTGAGAAAGCTCACCCATCCAGAATCTAACGGAAGTATTTTTTTGAGTGTTCAGGTGTTGGGCAGTAAAATGAGGATTTTCAGAACTAGCTTGAAGTTAGGATCTGCGGCTGTGGAATGAATGTAGGGGTGTAACGAGTAGAATTTTAATCAAAACTGGTGATCCGCATCAAACAGTTTTCTACGAATATCCGTCCAAAAGAGGTATAATAAGTGTTCGAAGAAGCAATCAAAGGATGTCTGGATGCATTCCTCGTCCGAATCTTTTCCGACGTAAGTTGGGGGAACAAAGTCTAATAGGTCTATAGATTATGCCCAAGCTACTTTTTCTGGAGCGTGTCGAATTTTTTGATTTTCTTCCTCCAAATGGTTTATTCGGCGGATTTACTTGAATTTGAGTTGCTGTGGACCATAGTCATTGGAGTGCTTTCTAGTGACGGTACGGTACTAAGTGACGGTACGGCACTAAGTGACGGTACGGCACTAAGTGACGGTACGGCACTAAGTGACGGTAACGTCTCTGCCTTTTTCCTCAATTGTCTTCTTTAGGTTTTTAATGTTTTCATTCTCATTTCAAAACGATTATGTTCGATTCATTGCAGTGCAGTATTTTTCGTTGGGGTTGGATTATGGGGTGGCATTTTAATGAAGATGGGAGTTTATGCTCTGGGTCATGTGAATGGAAATTATGGTGCTCATTTTATGGTTCGTTGATGTGAAAGAAAAAAATCTTTTTCCGATACACTCCCTTCATTCAAAGTTTTTCCTCGGGATTCAAGCCAAAATTGTTCTTCGTGTCTTCCAGTCTTATTTCGTACTGTGATTGTCTATACCGCGATATGGGCAATACGCGTGATCGTGTTCCGTTGTGGCTTCGTCCGGTGATAGATCTCGACCGCCAGTGCACCACGAGCTTCCTGTCGACAACGAAAAGACTTCAGAAGGAAAACAAAATCCCTGACTCCGCTGTACACAAGTTTTTGATGGGCTTTGAGGTTGGTAATTCAGAAGTTACTGGGAGGAAAGAAGAGTCTGATGATAGGTTTTTTGTTGAAAGTTGACGACTCATGGTATTCCTTGGCTCATCGGACTCGGGTTGCTGGTGTGGATGTCTCCCCTCGTGGGATTTCAGAACTTCAGCGTGAATATGCTCTTCGGTAAGTTCTTTGAAGTCGAGTATTTGGTTCACGAGAGTTTTATTTTTGAGGCTTTGGAAGTTAAGCTTTTACAAGCGAAATGTTGATTTCGTTTGGGGTTCATAGCGACGTTTGGCTGAATGTTCTTCTTGTCTATTGAGCCGTGTTTCTTGAAGAAATTCAGGCTTTTTCGTGACTTATCACAGTCGAACCTCTTTAAGCCGAACTAATAAACATTCAAATTCAGGGTACCAAGATAACAAAATTTGAGTTGGGGAAACGAGTATTTTTTCGGAATATAAATATAAAGAATTGCAGAAAATTGTAATTGGTCATATTTAATGCTGAAGTTGGAGGCAAGGGTTCATTTACTAAATTAATCTTTCACTCCATTTCAGAGTACGTGAAAAGTTTCGTTTTTATTGCTTTTGTCTCATGTGTGAATAAAATTATGGCCGAAAGGTCATAAAATTCCAGAAAATTTGGTTTCTGGATGTTTAAGGAGAAAGCCTTTGATTTACGGAGGTTTTTTCATTGTTGCTGAAGGTATTCAGACGGGGACTTGAACAAAAAATTCGACATCGGGAGTTATTAGTGAGGCTCAACGTTCAACTGTATTTGAAATTCGAAAGCAATTGGTTTAAAAGTATTTTGTAGCATTATGTCGTTTGACATTTAGGTTAGTTAATTTTAATCTAGGTGTTACGGTGCTGAGACTCTTCTAAGTCCTGAGGTCGTGATCGCACTGCAGTAAAATCTCTCATCACAACAATTACTCCAGGGGACTGAAGAAAAAACTAATGGCGTAATCCAATTTTTTTTTTGCTCAACTCTGGTTCGATTTTTATTCAGTTTTTACACAGCAGATCTACGGTATCACTTTGATTATGAAAACTTGAAAAGGTAAGTATTACATAGCAAGAAGAAAAATAATTTCTATGGATTGGTTATCAGAAATTAGATTGTGATAAGTGTTTTCTCTTTAAATTGCTATGCAAATATTCAGATTTTCTGCTTGAATTTCTTGTGCGATATGACAGTTTTTCATAACTCGTGCATTCTTTCTCTTTTCTTAGCTACTATTTTCGACATTATCGTGGTAGCCCTGGTGAAGTCAGTGGCGCGTCGACGGCGTCCAGAGCAAAAATCAGAGATGCTCATGACGTTCGGTCCTGACAAATTTTCGTTTCCCTCGGGCCACGCGTCACGAGCTGTGCTATTCGCTCTCTTACTCTCGACGAGGCAACTCTGGCTGTTGCCATGGAATGCAATTTTAGCTGTTTGGGCAGTCAGCGTGAGCGTGTCACGCGTGGTCCTCGGTCGACACTTCCTCGGTGACGTTTTTGGCGGTGCTGTGTTGGGAATTGTCCAATACTTTGTCTTGTCGTGGCTCTGGCTCAGCGAAGGAACGACAAGCTCTATTTTGTACTTTTTGAACAGCGAGCCGCCGGTTGTGGAGTTTGACTGAATCGTGCGCGAACGGCTGTGCTTATGAATGTTTCTCTTTGTTTTTCGCTTGTGGAGCTCCCTCGTATGAACGCGGCAGCTCTTCCTGATCAAAATATTCATCGACCAATTTCTTTTTCGCGAACTTGGCGGTCAGAAACGTTCTGAGTGATTTTTTTGCTAATGGTTTTTGAGGACGCAGCGGGTCCGTTGCTGAATGCTATGTCTGCACGCCTTGTACCTCTCCAATTTGAGAAATACCTTGATGATATTGCGAGAGGGCATTAGCAGTATTCTTTTTCGGAAACGGTAAATTCAGTTGAATATTTTTTACTCAATTGCAAAGCCGTGCTATGAGAAAAAATCAGCTCGACGTTATTTTCCTTAAGAAGATGGTATGTTTTCACGAGTTTTAAATGAACTGTTAGCCTAATATCGCATAAAACACTGCAACTACAGTCAAACGCCGATAAAACGTCACCATTTATTTAGGAGTTGGCGGTTTAAAGGGATCAGCGGTTTATCAAATACTTCATTTTTAATTGAATATTCGAGTACTATTACAGTACTGTACTTACTGTACTCCATTTTCCTCTAAAAATAGAAGAAATACATGTTTTCTAGAAACTTCAGAAATTTTCAAATTAATATTGCTGTGATCTGTAGATTAATATTTCAGTAAATGAATTTTACTGCATCACATTCATTTGAATTTTAAAATTTGGTCTATCTGTTGTTCAAGTAATTTAAAAGAATAAACATTTTTAATTCTGTCATGAAAATGTAAGATTCCGGCCAGAAATTATAATTTTACCCATATATTGATTTTTGTAACGACGAAAAAACAAATGCTAGATAATGAAACAGAACACTTTTGTTTCATTATTAATGTTGGCGGATGGCAGTTGGCGTCTAATCGAACTTTTCTTATCTGGGCTATCAAACATCGAGCTTTGCTTGATGAAACATTTTGGCGGTTGCCGAGGGTGGCGCTTCATCGGGCTGCATCTTAACGGGGTTTGATAACATTTAGTAAGTTTCCGTTTATAATTGATCATAATTTAATTTTCCGTTACACCTGGTTCCGTTCTTTCGTTGCTAGTCGCAGTGGAGTTGCGGAAGGTGCGTTTTTGTATTTCAAGGTGTTGGCTGCACGGTATTCGGCTGATTATCGAAAAAAAATCATCGTGTTGTTCACCACGAAATCAGAACATCTGGGATTTTGGGTAATATTTTTGATCCGATGCCGGCGTCCCTGTAACATGAATGTTACCTGTTGGGATCTCACTTGTGAAATTGGGAAGGTATGAGTTCATGCTGCGTAATAGTGGGACTTATGGCCGATATATTCTTCTCAAGACTTATTCACCCCGTTCTGAATGCAATATTATTCAAGTGTGATGAGATTAACGGACGTGAGGAATTTATTAAAACGCTCTGGTTGCTGTGCATTGCAGGAATGTCGCGTACGCTCGATTTTCTTGAAGAATTTAATACCGTTTAATTTTGAATTTTTACTCTGCGAATTCGATTTTCGTTCATGTTTTGCAGATTTTTCTCCCTCAGTGATGTCGCTGTTTCCGGCGTATGGTGATAACAGTTCATTTAATCCTTACGAGGAGTTGGGTGAGTGCATTTAGAAGCGCTTTGGTTTTTGATTATTTGACATTTTTGTGACATATCTGCTTTGCCGTGATATTCTCAGAACCCGTGACGAAAAGGACCGTAACCGAAGACGAAAAGGTTTCGAGGCCGGTATTCTCCGACAGTGATGTTGAAGTTTTGAGTGATCGTGAGTCGAATAGAAGCCGAAGTCGGTCAAGGTGAAGTTTGTTTGCGGTCGCTTATATCTTTAGTTTCCTGACAATAATTTTTTTTTCTAGGCAGCGTAGAAGGAGGTCGACTTCATCCGCGTCAACTGGGTCAAGACGAAGAGCGAAACGAAAGAAAGAAAAGAAAAAGAAGAAATTGAAGAAAGAGAGAAGGCGAGAAAGAAATGCCTCCCCGTGAGTGTTCATTGAAATTTTTTGGTTCAAAATCAGCTGAAGATGAATGTTCATGGCGTTTTTGGATTTACATCATAGCCCATGTCTTCCTTTTTTTTTTCTCCTTTTGATATTCACAATTGAGACCGTGATAGTTTCTGCTTTAAAATCTCGTTACAACGAACGTCTAGGGATCTGTGTAAAAATTTTCTACTGTATAACTAAAAATCTGTTATAATGAGATCCATGGTTCTTGAAACATTTAGGACTAATATTTTGTGGGAAACTTATTGTAATAATTGTTCAAAAGTTATTTTAAATCGAATATTTGAAGAATTTTCCTTGTATGCAATATTTTTATGAACCACTGTAGTAGAGAAGAATCAAAATGCAGAATATAATCATCTTATTTTAGGCCTTTCCCTCTTTTTATTTCCTAAGAATGTTCTGATCTTACTGAAGTATGCCACAAAAAACACTGGAACAAACAAAAATAAATGTTTAAGGAGAGCGTTTTTTCTTCAGCAGCTTTATATTCCCTGATGTATAACAGTATTTTTGTAAACATACTATTGTATTTTAAAAAAGAGCGGCTTCTGAAATTCTAAAATAAAGGTACCGTATATGCATTCTGAACAGAACGTCATCTTGACTTCCTTCAATTATTCTACATTTTAGGTGCGTAAAGATCAGCATTTCTATTTTTTTACGATGCACTATTTGTTTTCCAATTTGTATGCCGATATTGGTAATTTGAATCCCATGCACTTATAATCAAGGCAAAAATTGCGTTATACTGAAAATATTGATGAAACTTACGTTTGACTAACGACATTTATATAACATCTATCAAATCGTTTCTATGAAAAAACTGCTTGGACTCGGAAAAAATTCTTTGTAACGAAAAATCCTAGCGGAGTGTGTGTCGAGTTATAAAAAATTCAGGGGACTCTCATTCAAGAAAAAAGTGAAATCGCGGAGTCTCGATGCATCGGACATCGTGATTATTTTAATTATTTCAAAATTTTTGAGACAGTTTTTATAATTTTTTTTTTAGTGAACCAACTGTTCCTGCGGACTTCACAATCGATGCACGACCTGATTCAACACTCCTCAGCCGAGGTGTGCCTTATCCGCACCAGGTCCCGAAGTATAATAAGAAGTTGTGTCGAAGGTTGGCCTTCCCGGATGTTCGAAGATTTTTTCACCTTCGTCGCTTGAAAGCGGCTGGTTCAAGTCGATTCTTCGACGTCAAGGTCCCAAAGAGAAGTGTTCGCTTCTTGACTGTCAGGTTTCGTCCAATAGCGAGTTTCATTCCGCTACCGACAGAGCAGAACGAAACCCCAAAAGTGGCCTACACGATCGTGTCTAGCACGGATCCCTTGGGCATCTATGACAAGGGAACAGCTGCTTATGCCAAAGGGGTCGCAAAAGAGCATGAAGAAGACGTTCGTGTTATCGAGCGTTCAGAAGTGAGAGAACGAGTCAAAGAGCTCAACAAACTCGTCAATGATAATCCGAAAGACGTCCAATCATGGCTCCGACTCGTCGACTTGCAAGACTCCGTTGTGCGAGAAGAGTTCAATGTGAACAACATTAAGGCCAACGAGAGAACTGTGGCAGAGAAAAAGGCGGCCGTTCTCGACAAGGCTTTGACGAAACTGCCGACAAACATGGACCTTGTCTTGGCCCGGCTGGAAGTTGCTAAAACCGTTTCAAACTCTGTGGAATTGCGCAAAGAGTGGGGCTACGTGAATTTCCGTCACCCGGCGGATTGCTGCTTGTGGCGAGAAACGCTCGTGTTCTCTCAAACTCATTTGGGTTATTTCAACGTGCTCAACACTGCGAGGGACTATAAGGAATCCTTGGGTAAACTGCGGCTCATCCTCGACGGAGTCATGTTGTCGCACAAATCAGGAGAAGGCTTTGACGTTGATGTTGTGGACATCGTGTCGTGGTTTGCCCACTTTTGGGCATCAACGGGATTCTACGAACGTGGGATTGCAGTGTTTCAAGCTGCGTGTGAATTCAACTTATTCTGCCCCGAAGAACTCACTAAGCACGAAGACAAAGTGAATGTTTTTGAAGTGTTTTGGGACTCGAGAGCCCCGCGGATTGGAGAAAGGGACGCCCGTGGTTGGAGCACTTCATTGGCGGACAAACGCGTGTTTTTGCTGGAAACTGGTCGGGATCGAGATTTTGAAGACCTCGAAGACAAGCTGGCGAGTAAAGAAGGCGCCACAAAGGCGGAACGATGGCTTAGCATTGAGAATGCGAGGTGCGAGTGGCAGTTCTTACCATGGGCGCCGTCCGAAGACAACGAAGACGTGGAAGACAGAGATCGCGTTGTTTTGTTTGAGCACATTTCACCCTCTCTTCTGACATTCTCGTCCATCTCTGCTAAATTCCACCTCTTTGCGACATTTTTGACGTTTCTAGGATCTCGTATCCCGGGAATTACTTACGGGGCAAGGTTGATGCTTGGCATTAGCGACCCTTGTGTCGAAACATTTGTCGACGCGCGGACTGACGATTTGTTTGAAACTTTTCTTCCCTACCGGCCGTCGTCAGACCTTTCCACATTCCGAGACTTCGCGTCAAGAGTCATGGAAACTGGCTTGAAGGTCTTCGATGGTTTTGAGCGCAGAATGTTGGTGCATTGGAACCTACTGGCAAATATCGATCGCTTGACTGATGAAACTGCGATTGCAAAACGCATCAAGTCTGCCATGAAGGAGAACAGAACTGACATGGACTTGTTTCGGTTATACGGAGAAAAATTGTGGGACGCCGGGAAGAAGAAAGATGCGGAAAACGTGTTTCAAACAGCGCTCGAGGTTTCGCCGCGGGAAGGTGAACGAGGCAGTGATGCGTCAAAGTTTCTCGAACAAAACGTCGCCTTGCTAAACTTGGGTTTTGCGTACGTAAAGAAACTCGCGGGTCTTGGGTCTCATTTGACTGAATCCGAGAAACAGACGGCCTTGTGGGTTCTGTTTCAAGTCTCCGATGGGTGCAGGACATTTTCTGGGCGGAAACAAGGAAGTGAAGTTACTGACGCCATGTTGCTTCGTGCGCGCGCAAATTTTTCCGAGACGCAAGCGGCCTTGCTGAAACCCCCATTTGGAATATCGCGAGTGACTGTCGTGCCAACGGTATCGTCAACAGTCGACCTTCTCGCAGCATGGACATCCAGCAATGCGTGGATGGAGTATCTCAGTTCAGGAAACGTGTCCCACGCGAGGATCATTTTGCAAAATGCGATTCGTGCCGTGAAGATGTTCGTGGGTGATTCCCTTGAGTCTCAGGGGAAGCAACGGCAGAGTAAACGCCCAAGTGTGGTCATGTGTGGTTCCATCGTGACTTTGGAACGATTGCATGCTGAATTGGTTGAGTTGATGTTCGTCGACATGCGGAGTGGTGGAACAGTGCCGAGGACTGTTGTGAAAGTCTTGAGGTGTGCATTGGAGGATGTGCCTGCGTCTTCGTTGATTCTGTCTAACTTCTGGGCGAAGCAGGTTTGTTTCTGTTTGCGTCTTCTGTAAAAAACACATTTTTGACAATGCCAGGTATTAAATTCGAGGATGGATCCTGCTCTGTGGATACAGTATTTGCAAGAAGCCCACTGGGAACAAAATTGCGTGCTCAAAATTTTTTCCTCGCTTTAAGTCTCAAGGACATTGCGGAAAAAAAAAGAGCCTACACGTGCTAATGTACTTCTGAAGATACAGTAATTTTTTATTTTCTTTGGGTCCGTGTGGCTAATTTTGCTAGTCAATGACGTACCTCAATTGTTCAGGATTCAAGATTGCACTGCATCTGCGGCAAGTGTTGTGAATGCCGGCAATGTATTCACGTGGTGTCCTCCTTCTCTAGTTGTAAATTGAAGTTGTGAAGAGTTTTGTGAATCGTAATTGAAACGCAGAGGGAAGCACGTTTGATGAATAAGTTGAGAGCGTTCTAAGTTTCAAGATCATTTGCAGTCGAGAAAATGTAAGGAATTCGTTCTCGGTGCATGAGACTGGAGCATATGACTCACCCAACCCGTTTATGATGATGCTGAAGTGAACACTAGAGGGGCTCAAAAGAAGATGGAACTTGGTACAGTATAATCATGTGTAAAATTCATTACAGTACAGTGGACGACGCATTTGTGTTCCCAGTGAATTGCAACTTTTTGCATTCCTTATGGAAGCTTTAAATTTTAAATCAAAGTGCGCTTGGATTTCTATCTTCCTTGTGGAAAAAAACACAACCGTAATGTTTCATGTGAAGTGTGAGCGCGATCCTACGATGCAGTTTTCGAGTGTCACAGATCCATGACGGTGCCATTTCCCTAAATTTTTTTGCAGTTGAACCCGGTGCTGAGGAAGGAGCTGACATCACACGTGATGAGAACCTTACCTGATGCCGGAAACGATCTGTTGCTGATTCTAGCCTCGGTAAAATCCGAGCTGGAACGATACAGGGGCTTCAACGAGGACGACGAAGTTTACGTTTCGCCGATTGTTGGTACTGGAAACCGCATATTGTCGTTGCTCGAGAAGGCTTTGAGTGGGCGAAGGTTGCAGCACTGCGCCTTGCTTTGGAGGCTACGGATGAGGATTTTGCACATGCTGGGCAAGTCGGCGGAAGTCAAGGCTGTTTTTTATTTGGCAGTCGAACAAGTTCCGTATTGCAAGGTGCGTGGGACTTTTCGCATGTTTCATAGGATGAGGAAAATTCTAAAAGGTATTATCGTGTGATCGATTGTAGGATTTCTGTAAATAAGGGGTTATTCGGTTTTCGATTAAATTAATTCGTCGAAGAGCGAATGCTCCGAAAATGTCATATGATCAGATAGGAAGGAGTTGGTTCATTTTACTCCAAGCGGGTCAAACACCATTTCAAAAAAGTGGTGTTGGAAGAATTGTCAAACCACTCTGGTTTGCCCTCCCTTTTTGTGCCCCAATCGTAAATGGCTAAGAGTAATACATTTCCTAGATATTCTTGCGAAGTTCGTGTGTTATGGTGTGCCCGAACACT
Source organism: Notodromas monacha (assembly GCA_905338405.1). Classification (NCBI taxonomy): domain Eukaryota; kingdom Metazoa; phylum Arthropoda; class Ostracoda; order Podocopida; family Cyprididae; genus Notodromas; species Notodromas monacha. The sequence continues at coordinate 16,995 of CAJPEX010001298.1, read as the reverse complement.
TGTCTAACTTCTTCTGCATTGATGATTGAATCATTTTTGAAAGGATTGGACTGCAATATTTTTTAGACTTGAAAAACTAAAATGTTTCTTTGCTTCGCATGAAAACTGAACAAACCCTCGTATTTCTTGGCCCTTGCAGTTCGAGGCATGTTCCAATTCGCATTTTTCCAAATTATATGGTGAAAAACTAGCGGTACAAGTCACAACGGAAAACTTGGATATTTTTCATTGGAGTCTCCACTTATTTTGTGCATCATATGAATTGACAGAGCGTTTACTTGGATGTGGTGCAATATTGTCAAGAAATGCTGAAAGAAGTCGTGGACCTGATGCAAGAGAAATTAATGCGTGTTCGACTTCCGCTGGAGGAACTTGACGTTCTGTGTGAAGATCTAGAGGAAGAACTTGATGCCAAGAATGATGAAGAATCCGACTCCAAGCAAGAAAATGATGAAGCGCCTTTAGAACCGAAAGCTGAGCCGGCGGCATTTGATTGAAAGAAAGAACTGTGATTTTCTATTTGAAAAATGTTTTTGACCCTTGTTGAAAAAAATAATCGAAGAAAAACTTTTCGGTTGCGTAAAAAAGACAGTCCTTTTTTTTTTATTCGCATAAATTATAAACCTTACGCTGCTCCAAAAACAAACGCAGGAAGTCTTCTTCGAAGAACACCATGGAAATTCCGTGGAAGAGTCGTTCAAAAAGTCTCCCAACTTCAGCACCAACAGCTCCATTAAGTACGCCTCACTGAATTCGATTTAATGTAAATGACATCACGTTCAAGGAATTTCTCATTTCCCCACTGATTTCTCTTAGTTTCGTGCGTGTAAAGAAGAAAAAATCCCCGACTTTCTTCGTCCTTTCAAAAACGAAATGAGGAAACGTTATGAAAGGCATTCCAAATTTTTTCCAAGGTCTACAGGGCTTTTCGGAAACGAAAAATGGGTTCTTGTACCCAGGACTTTGATGCAGTTTTCGAAAAACCCCGTGGAGTCCCAAAATTTGTGAATGCCCATCTTGGAGATCCAGAGGAACTAGGGAAACGAAAGCCACGCGCAAAAAACGCTAGAATAGTTACGAAAAAAGTCAAATTTTCATCACAAGCCTGCGATTACCAAAACCTTTCCTGTCTCTCAAGTCCGTTGCCACTCTCGAAAAAGAGGAAGAACCAGATCTGACGTGAATCATCTTGTTTTCATATTATAAGTTAATTTGAGGGTACGTATCAATTAAATTATTAACGTGCTGTTCTGCAATTTTTCATCAGTTCTAATTCAAGTATATTTTGAAACGCCAAGGATTTGAATTTGAAGAATATTTCGCGTAGCTTTTTTTTTGGCGAACGAGGTTGGTAAAAAATTAGTTATGTATCTGACGAACAATATTTTTGCGTCAAAACGAGTTAAGGAGCAAAATGCCATGCAAAAAAATGAATTGAGTTTGTGGATATCATACCAAAACCCTTGGTGTAAATTATGTTTCTATGCACGGCGCATGCCTGCTTTTTGCAAGAAGAGTCGTTTCAAAATAGGAGCCCGCAGCTTCAATTTATGTTCAAATTGCGTTCGCAACGGAAATTGCGCTTCAGCAGATTTCTTGACCATTTTGGCACTTGTATTTTTTAGGATTTCATTTTAAATTTCGTTGGTTAAACTTATGTTAATGACGTTTGCCCTCAGGTTTTCTTTTTCGGAATTCCTCGGCGAGAGATTGGACCTTGGACACCAAATGGAATTCATCGTACAAATCACAGGGACTTCCAAAAACTTGAGTGGCAACGGGAGACCCAAACAAAAAATGAGTGACCGGTTCACATCAGCAAACGTTGTTGTTGCCGCAAGCAACGTCATCATCATCATCGTCATCTTCTTCCTTGGCGGCAATCGGCGCCAACTTGAGCTTCTCCACCAACGGCTCCTTTGTTCCGTCATCGCCGCAGCCGCCACCGACCTTGTGCGCCTCCACGTCATCATCCGCCGAAGGATCCACCTTCTTGTACGTGCAGTTATTGTTGATGGGCACCATAGTGGCGCCGGTGTTGTCGAGATACACTCGCTTGCGAGCCTGCGTCCGGTCCCGCACGTGGCGCACCGTGATGAATATCGCAAATGCCACCAGTGGCAAAACTATGGCGCTCATGACCGCCACTTGGACCACGTAGTTGGGCTTTTCGTAGACACGAACCGCAATGGCCACGGGGGACTCTAGCGACGCGTGTACGGGGTCCAGTGGGGACCTGAGTGCGGGGAACCCGTCGTCTTCGAGGCACGTGTACAAGAGGAGCAGCTTGAAACTGCCCGATACTCGGTCGCCGGCGTCGACGATGTCGAGCACTGACTCGATCCTACAGCTGTTCTCTTCGTAGAGTGTCTCACTCGCGAGCTTGGTGAAATTTCCAAAGTAGCACGGGGGGTGTCGCTGTGGAAAGAGACGAGCATAAAAAAGGGGGTTGTTTTTTTAAAGCATGAAACGAGATCAGAATTACGAGGGGTCTGACACATTTTCTCAGAATAGAAATTGAAAGGGCACATTTAATATTCAGAAAAAACCATTCTTTGGCACTAGGAAAAAAAAGTCAATCCTGTTCAGCATATTTTCCAGACAATTTTTGCGAAGTTCACCCTGGTAGCTTTCTGCGCTTCACTCAAAACATGAGGCATTCATCTTGCAGATTTTTTTAATTACCCCAGCTTTCCCTTCAGAATCCTAGGAACTGGCATGGCATTAATCCCATGGATTGCCGCCATTACCGTAATTGATTATTATTTCCGCCATTTTCATTAACAGCTGCTACTTGGGATGGGAATGTGGTGGATGTTAATGAAAATGGAGGAATTACCTTGGAAAACCTGGAAGCAACCCTTGTAATTCATGCCATGTCAATTTCAAGAATTCTGAAGGTAAAGCTGAGGTACAAAAAAATCAGCAAGATGGATGCCTCTTCTTTTGGGTGAAGAGCAGAAAGCTGCTAGGATGACTTAAAAAAAAGTATAAATATGTTCTAACATGGCTGAGTTATTTTTCTTGTGCCAAAGAACAATGTTTTTCTGAACAATAATTGTTTTTCAGCTTTGAAAGCATGCTGCTTCAATTTATATTCCAAGAACTTTTTTTGGACTCTTCGCAGATGAGAAGTGCCGATTTACCAATGCAGAGTTGATGAGCAAATTTGTTCGGCTTAAATACTGCAGTACAGCTGAGCCCCGATTCTCACAACTGCTAATGTGACCATGGTATATCAGAACATTGTTCGTGTGGGTAGATGTCGCTAGTGTAGTGATACTGTACTTCATTTTCCAGTCTTCTGAATTTATCTCGAAACCTGTACAGTACTTCCAATCGGGATGAAGTTTAATACAATTCATCGAGCTGCATTTTTTCTTTAAAATACAGTAGACCGAAATTGTCGACTTTCCCATTCGAAAATTTCTCTTTGAAAGCGTAGTACGCCTGTTATGCGCTGGTTTTGCAAACGTGTTAGATTGATTGATAGGTTGATTTGGTTTATTCCCGAATAACTCACTGATGAGAGAGTGCTGTTGTTGATGACGCATGACCTGCCTGCGGTGTCTGTGAATACCCAGGCTGTAGTAAAGTTGGTCAGAGTCCAGGGTCGAGTAGGAACGGCGTCGTTCTTGGCCTCACAACCCGCAATGAACCTCAGGGTGACCCTGGCTTCCGTACTGGAAGTCGTCTCCACAAACGCCGAAGGACTCTGGGTGAAGCTGAATCGGTGTCCGCCGGGAATCTGCGAACAATTGAGAACCTCTGCTTTGTCATCTTCCGATTCTTCTTCTGCTTCCTTGTAATCATCATCATCTGCTTCTTCTGCAGCAGGAGTAGGAAACGCGCTTCTTCCTTCCTGGTCCACGTGTTCTTTGGCGTTCTGCTCATGGTCGACAATTTCGTTGGCAGTATCCGCTTGGGATGCTTTAGTGGTGCTCTCCTTCACGGCTGGTGCTTCAGTTGGTTCTTGAGAATCGATGATGATTTCTTCCCGAGAAGCTGTGGTTGTTTCAGGGGCTCCTGTTGTGGTGTCCGGAACGTGGACCTCGGCTGGGTGGATTTGCTTCTTCTTGTGTGGTACTTCTTCCACGGGGGCCAATGTCGTGTCTACAGAGGGCTGATCTTGCTTTGGTGTCGTGGTAGGGTCTTGTTCGTGCTTGTGGATTTCTGAAACACCTGGAAAAATGAAAGGTTGGTTCGTGAGTTTAGTCAGTCTTGGGCTTCACTCGGTGGAGTCTTGGATGGAGATGGGTTCGCTGTGTGAAGAGTGTGCTATTCGATCAACTTTTGGAATTTATCTCAGTAAGGGGCGAATTGGTTTTTTTTACTATATGAATGTGAAGATCAACTTTAGGCCTGATTTTTACGAAAAGTGTAGATGAACCGGTTCGAATTACCCGAATTTCTTCAACTAATTGAAAGATAATGATGAGTGTAAAAGTGTAGATGTTCCCGTATTTATCTTTTTTATTCTAAAAAAATGAGGCTTTTACCAAAAAATTTGGGATCTTGATTCAAGATCCCAAATTGAACGATTCAACATCGTTCGATTTGTTTCAATCCAACAAAATTTTTAATTAGACGATTCAACATTGTTGCAATGCTTTCTTGAGCGAAATCTAGTCTTTCGTTCCAAAAATTCTGCATAACATCTCGTTTTGCAAAAATCTTGTTTCGAGAGTTGATGAGGTACATTTCATCGCTGAAAAGATTTTATTTACATCTTCAATTAATCAAAGAAGAATGAGTGCTGTAGAAGTGTAGGTGTTTCTTGGTTTATCTTTTATTCCAAATAAGAATGGACATTTTACCAAAATATTTTATATCTTAGGAAATAAGTAACGTTTTTTCCAATGCTTTCTTAAGCAAAATCGCATTCTTTGTCTCAAAAATTCTGCGTAACAACGTCTCGTTTTTCAGAAATCTCGTTTCGACAGTTGATATACTGTAGTGCATCTCATCGCTGAAAGGATTTGATTTTTCGACCTGCGAACCTTGCATGCTTTTTATGAATTGCCCGAATGTGTAACTCTAAAAATGCTGCTAACAATCTCAAGTCATTAAGATATCTTTTCGGACGCAATGCCCCGCAAGATCATAGAACCGTAAAGAGCTTGAATCTCGGAAATTTTCATCTCAATCAATCTGAATATGTGAAGCTTGCCTAAAGTAATATCCACGGACGATATGTTGTACTTCCAAAATAAATGGAGTTACTTCGAATTTCAATTCACGATCATGTTCGGATGTTCCTGACTCGGCTGTATGGGTATACTCAAAGAACTGCCGGAGTTACTGGAAGGTGTCGATTCAGCCTCGGTCCAACATCATCAGTACAGAAATAAAAAACCGATCGAAATTCAATATAATTTAGGCGATATCTGCGTGATGAAGAGTAAAATCTGAGGTTTCACAATCAGAAACAGCAAAAATGATATCCTAATTTTAGTTTGATACGTACTGGGTGTAACAGAAGACGTATCTTCAACTGGAGTGAAAAGCCGCTCATGTTCTGTGCTGCTGTCATGAGTTGCTGTTGGTGATGCTTCAGGAATAATAATCGCAGGAACAACTGCTGGATCAGCATCCAAAGAATTATGTTCCGGTCTTACAGAAGGTTTCGGCGTTTCTGGTTCTTCATCCAATGGTGCACCGGTGTTAGGCTTTTGATCTGGAATCATAATATCCGCAGAGATGTATTTTAGAAAGTCTTGATTTGTGCAGATGAAAAATTAATTTTCATAATTACTTCTGTTGGTAATAGAGAGTTATCCCATTTCTCTTTGTCTTCTCATGCCTGAAAAATACTGTGCTGCGGAAGTCTTCTAAATGTTTGTATACAGGTGGACTCACTCTACAACGATCTGATGTACAAGAATTTGCTATGTACAACAAATTTTATTTTGGTTCCATTGGGTTCTCTCCCCATGTTACAGGGGTTCTCTACAACAAAATACTCTGTTCAGTATAGGGAAAATTTTCTGGTTCCTTGAATTTTGTTGTACAGTATAGAGGAAGTCCACGCGTGAGCAAGGGAGAATACATTGAGACCCCGCAAAACGATAGACTTGCGCCACAAAAAATTCTCATGACAAAACTTTTGGCCAGGGAAAGCAAAAATCGAAAAAATGAACGCCTCCCATAACGAAAAAAAAAATCCCGTATTACGAAATTTTCTGTATGATGCGAGACCCAAAGTCACTATTCAATGGTTTCGCTGAGCCCCAATCTGCTTTTATTTATATTTTTGTCTGTACTTCTCAGCTTTACAATACAGTACTGTATTTCTTCAGTCGTGAAATCAAATGAAATGGGAGAAAATGTTTTGGTTGAGTGATGGTTGTTGACCATATGTATGTGAAGCAACTCCAGGCCTTATATCATTCCTATAGATACTGAAAAATTAAGAAACAGTTCAGATCACCCGACTTTCTTTGAGAAATCAAATAAGAAGGAATGTAGAAGAGTCGGTACACCTTTGTTTAGCTCTTTATTGTAATAGAATAATTTTTTTCAATTGTTGGGAGCGAATTGAAATTTTTGCAATTTTTCTTGAGGAAAATCTCGTTTTTTGCTGACATCGTGTATCCAGGAAAGGATCAGTTTCATGATATGGGAACCCAGCGCTGCAGCATTTCTTATCCAAGTGAAAAATATCTTTACCAATTGCAGACATTTCAGAATTTCTTCCTTGCTCTCTATGAATTCTGTTGGAATTTGAGTTGATATGCTCATACAATATCGCAAGACGTCTCAAAACTTAAACAATGCATCGAAAATCTTGGACTGCATTACAATTTTTCTAAATTAATATAATGCTGAGAAAAAAAGCTACAATTGAATTAATCTGTTGAGAATTTAAAATTGTCATGAAGGTGGTTAATTGCTATTAATTCAGGCTTGAAGATGTTGGTAAGATTCAAGTTCGATTTATACAGTACTGTACCTTCCTCCTTCAGGGTTGTCGCCGGCAGGGATACGGTACTGACGCGCTCAATAGGTGTCGCTGTTGTGGTAGGCGTCATCGAAACAGCCGGAACCACTTCGTTGTTCCCATCCAATTTAATCAACTCATTGGTGATGTCGAAGTGATTTGCATTCCGATGGAATACGTCTCCTATCACAGCGGCTTCAACGAGGTTAGCTTCCCCACTCCCCTCGGATTTCTCCTTGTGATCGTGAGGCAGCATGTTACTAGCGACATCTTCGTCATCTGGAAACCGTAGATCCGGAATGTGCAATGCGTGTTTCGTAGATGTCGGTATATGGTCGGGCATAGCTCCGCTGCCTGAACCTGACCCGGCTTCCGTGTCATCTTCCGTGTCGTCAATGTAGAAATGGTCCATTGGTTTTGGTTGGATTCGAGCCTCGGCACTCTTGAAGACAATCGACGCGACAAGCAGGCAGCAAAAGCCAAGGATCGACACCGGGCTTCTCATCTTGTCTTCATAAAAAAAATTCAACCAAAGCTTCCGATTCCGCTTCTACCTTCAAGATTCACGATCTGTGTTACACAACTATTGTAAAAACTGAACGCGGTAACTAATGGTTTGTCACCTGTAATAAAGAGAAAAACAGATTATTTAAATTTTTTCAGATGTTTGTGCCTTCTTTAATTGACAAGTGTAACTTTGTCTGATCTTTGTGGCATCACATTTTAACTCTTTGACGGCGGAGGGTTCCTGGTGGTCCTGCGGAAAAGTCGGGGTTTTTTTGAGAGGCGTCCCGTTTCAGTTTGACCAAAGGTCACTGAAATGGGCCCATGCAGGTTGGGAAGGCCTAAGTCAGTAAAAATCCTGGAAGGGTGAATCTTTTTGTTTTCAAAAATAACCAGTGCTGATCCTGTGCAAGGAATTCATGAGAAAATCGCCACCCAGTAGTGGGGAATTTTTATATATTTTTCAGGCAAATTTTTTTACAGGATTAAAAAAAAATTGAAAATTTTCCTTACTTAGGCCTTGGTACAAAAAGCAAATTTTGTAAATTTTCAGTGCTCATGGGCACACAATTTGCAAAAATATCCCAACTTTGTTGCACAAGAGACTCAAGGGTTAACAATTTAGGAACATTCTTGAGTCCCTTTCCCATATACATATATATATATATATATATAATTTTTTTTTTATATTTTCAACTAATATCACGCTGGTTTTGCCTATGTATTGCAATGTCCAAAGATGAACTCAGCTAATCTAAGCCATACTGACCAAAGGTAAACAGTAAATCAGGTGAATTCTCTATGCATCAAAATTCAAGGGACCAGAAAGAAGTTCATTGTGGAGCAAACAATACTCAAGTCTAAGACAAAATCATTGCAGAGAGAATGTTGTTGTAGAAAACCCCTATAACAGGGGGAGAGAATCCTATGAGACAAACATTTTTTATGGAGAGAAAATTATTTCAGACAATATTTTGGTTTAGAGAGAATCTATTTGTAAGCATTATTCATTTTGTGATTTTTTGTTGTTGAACAATTTCAATTGGAATGCTATACTTAAACACTGTACAGAGTACACACAGTAAATTGAATAATGTTGATTGTTCTTTATAGCACACAGGCATGTGTAGGAAAAGGCATGCTGATCTAGAAATCCTTTGTAAAGCAAACTAAAAATCAATCTTAAATTCTTGAGGCACCAGCAATTGAAAAAAAAATTTTGGCTTCAGTTTTGTGAAGTCACATACTTCTGCTTTTTCATGTTGATAAGGGTAATCACTCAGAGTATGGAAGAAATCTGTTTTCTTTCATGCATCTGAATTGCTAATTTTTAGGTTATAAAGGAATTTGAAATTCAGCTTATATTTTATCTACTATATTCCTGGAATGCAACTCTCTTAAGCAAGTACAAAAAAGATTTTGATTTGGGCTAGATTCACATCAGTTGCATTTATAGAAAAAAATTTCCTTTGCAGGGGAGTGAATTTCACAACGTTCTAGANAGAAAAACAGATTATTTAAATTTTTTCAGATGTTTGTGCCTTCTTTAATTGACAAGTGTAACTTTGTCTGATCTTTGTGGCATCACATTTTAACTCTTTGACGGCGGAGGGTTCCTGGTGGTCCTGCGGAAAAGTCGGGGTTTTTTTGAGAGGCGTCCCGTTTCAGTTTGACCAAAGGTCACTGAAATGGGCCCATGCAGGTTGGGAAGGCCTAAGTCAGTAAAAATCCTGGAAGGGTGAATCTTTTTGTTTTCAAAAATAACCAGTGCTGATCCTGTGCAAGGAATTCATGAGAAAAACGCCACCCAGCAGTGGGAAATTTTTATATATTTTTCAGGCAAATTTTTTTACAGGATTAAAAAAGAATTGAAAATTTTCCTTACTTAGGCCTTGGTACAAAAAGCAAATTTTTTTAATTTTCAGTGCTCATGGGCACACAATTTGCAAAAATATCCCAACTTTGTTGCACAAGAGACTCAAGGGTTAACAATTTAGGAACATTCTTGAGTCCCTTTCCCATATATATATATTTTTTTTTTTATTTTTTTTTTCAACTAATATCACGCTGGTTCTGCCTATATTGCAATGTCCAACGATGAACTCAGCTAATCCAAGCCATACTGACCAAAGGTAAACAGTAAATCCGGTGAATTCTCTATGCATCAAAATTCAAGGGACCAGAAAGAAGTTCATTGTGGAGCAAACAATATTCAAGTCTAAGACAAAATCATTGCAGAGAGAATGTTGTAGAAAACCCCTCTAACAGGGGGAGAGAATCCTATGAAACAAAAATTTTTTATGGAGAGAAAATTATTTCAGACAATATTTTTGTTTAGAGAGAATCTATTTGTAAGCATTATTCATTTTGTGATTTTTTGTTGTTGAACAATTTCAATTGGAATGCTAAACTTAACACTGTACAGAGTACACACAGTAAATTGAATAATGTTGATTGTTCTTTATAGCACACAGGCATGTGTAGGAAAAGGCATGCTGTTCTAGAAATCCTTTGTAAAGCAAACTAAAAATCAATCTTAGATTTTTGAGGCACCCAGCAATTGAAAAAAAAATGTTGGCTTCAGTTTTTTGAGGTCACATACTTCTGCTTTTTCATGTTAATACGGGTAATCATTCAGAGTATGGAAGAAATCTGTTTTCTTTCATGCATCTGAATTGCTAATTTTTAGGTTATAAAGGAATTTGAAATTCAGCTTATATTTTATCTACTACTGATATAAGGACCTTACGTTGAGAGAATTCGTTCATGTTTTTTCTAAAACTAAACCCGATCTAAGTGTAGTCAACGTAAATATCTTTTTTTAAAGGAAACGTCCCCTCACTTAAAGTGTTGCAAGATCTAATTGCAACCTGAGTTGAAAGACAAACCAACAGCAAGAATATGTTCCAGTTTAAAAAAAACAGGAATAATTTACTTTGAAATATAAGCACTACGCCAGCTTACGATATCGCTTCAGGAGTCTTTCACAATCAAGAATTGTTGCGTATTTAAATGATGCATTGATCAGCAATGGAGACTGAATTCGACTTTCACCATCCATCGTCATTCATCCGAGTACTGTATGTAGTACTATATATACACTACAGAACAGTACTTCAGTTTGAGAGTTAAAAAAAAGTTAAAAAGTAAAGGACCAGATTGCGAAAATCCCCTTTCCTTCCAGATCTTAAAAAAAAAAGCGACCGAAAGCAGTAAAAACTTATCAGCTCTGGTTCCAAAGAGCCCATTAATCTCCACCTGCGCATTTGCAAGCACTTGAATGTCAAACGGGGTTCGCCAATAAATCACCGCCTGAATCACTAATCCCCGTAACACCAAAAAAAAATATCGAAGGGTGATTGTTGTTTATATATATTCTCCTCCTTGGAATTTTCTAGTGCATGATCGGATCTTATGTTCCCGATTCCCGCTGATTTCGGAAGAGATCTTTCCCCCCGTGTCAACCGGAAGCCGACAGAAATGTCTTCGTTTATTTATTTATTTTTTGTCTCCTCGCAGTCGGAGAGAAAAAAAAATTCAAAGAAATTTACGACAGCGGAAAGGCAGCAAATCACTTTGTTCCTGCTTATTGTCTCTCGCTTAAAAAGCTCTCGACACCGACACTGACGTCAAGTAAGTCAACCATCAGCAGCCCGATGTTCGATAAGCCGGAAAGTCATTCGAGAATAATTCCCAGGCTCTCCTTTTTTCCACTAAATCGCTCCAGACCGTCGACGAACCCTTTATTTTCTTTTTCACGGCTGTTTTTTAGTTTATTTTACGGTATACTATATATTATTTCTTTGAAAATTCCCCGAGTTGAAGGTGGCTATAAAACCCGGCGTTGAAGGGAAAATTAACCACGGATGTCTCGGTTTCTCAACGAAATAAACAAACGGGGAATCAAGAGTTACCGAAACCGTTTCTTATTTTCAATTTATTAATTTCGCGAGTAGAATTTGTGCTGTTGAAATCCGCACTTGGGACTGTTGACTTGATTAATTCGAGAAAATTACCGGCGGCAAAAAGAAAGGGCATCAAATTTGGCAACCAGAATAAGTGAATATGTGACTCACATTGCGTGTCACATATTTCATGCTTTCATTCGAATTTGACTCGCCAATTTTTTGTGTGCGTTAATTAATTGTGAAAAGAAAAACACCGCACTTTTTTTTTCTGATTTCGTGAATTGTTAGAATTGCGTATGGATCCATGCTCAGGTCCATTGCAACGCGAAATTTTGGCAGTGACGAAGAAGTTTAATGATCACCACTGTGCTAATAAATGGTTTTGGATCAGCGTCAATAAGGTTCAGGGGTACGAATGAGCCCAAATGTTGAGGGCTGATGGTTGGGTTCCTTCCTTCATAGTACAATACAATATCACTAATTGAACTTGATTTTTCAAAAGTTGTAGTCAACAGAGAGAAAATAAATTCTTCATTGTCACCAAGAATAATCCGCGATGTAACAAAATTTCCGCAAATTATGAAGATCATCGAACGATCTAATAAAAACCCACATTTTGATTGAAAAAATTTGACCAACATATATGACCGCAACTCGTTTAAAAAAATTTAAAATCGATGAGGAAGTGTTTTGAAAATGCAGTTACGCATACGATGAAACTCCATTTAAAATTATAATAAGTTATACTGTACAGCATTTTTCAGAAAAATTTGCTTAAATCGAGATTGCAGTTTACAGGAAGCTTCTTTAATTTTCTCAGTAAAATTATATAATCGTTGCAATTACGGTCGCGCCTAAATATTTTAAATTGTTTCGGTAAAATCGAAGCGAACTGCAATCGTAAATTTCAGATTTACTTCACATATAGAAAGCGTTTCGGTTCCAGGAAAACACAATGAAGGAACGTTTTTGCAAAAATGAAACACGATATTATTCCCATTATACTTCTCCGATATGCGTGAAATATAGTATATAAATGCCAGCAAATACCGCCCTGACTTCGGGTAGATCGAATTGCTCTTTTCTTTTAAATTTCGTTCAAAAACATTCTGGACATTGGGGAATTGAAAAAAAAAATTTCTCTCTTTTTTGGTAGGATATTTTGAAAAGCGAGAAGCTTTTTTTGTTTTGTTTTTTTGTTATTTTTTTTTTGTGCAAGCACGACCCGAATTTTATCCGCCGAGGCTGCGTGACCTGGAAACCCACACGTGCGGCTTCTTTCTTCCTATAAATTATGCTTTTCCAATCCTAAATCACGATTTTATTTTTGCAAATTTCAAAGAAATCTTGAGCCTGGATTCAGATCCGGTCATCGACCAATTCCAGCAGCAGAAGAATGCACGCAAAATTCGATGCAGCTGAGGAAACGAGATGGGCATTATTTTGAACTTGGGCGCGGGAAGTTTAGGGCCTTCGATGATTAAAAAAAAAAAGAAAGAAAAACGCTCCAGAAAATATCCGACATTCCTCAAATTAAAATAAAACAGCAATTGTACACTATTTTATCACCATTTCCGACGATTTGGTTGCGAACGGTTTAATCAAAACAATTATTTGAAGATCTAAACTTTTTCTGCAGTGCTTCTCTTTGAAAGCTATATTGACCAGGAATTTTAAATTAAACATAACAGGGCGCACAATATAATATACTTTGTGGAAATACATTTCTGTGGGATCACGAGTCTTTCCTATGCACAATATTGCAACAAAAAAAAAACGCATTCAAATAAACATCAGCTTGGACATTTGACGAAAAAATGCATGTATTTGAACGACTTTCTAACTTCTTGGATTCTTTTCAATCTTGGACTCAAGTTCGGTTATTTCCAACAAAATTTTCCGTTTCTCTTATTGTAGTTCTTGTGAAAAAATCTTAATACGGTACTTCACATCGACATTCAAAATTGAATTTGACGGGTTTTAGGCATATTTTTAAATAGTCCGCTCCTTGAGAAATTATTTTTTTAATTCGCATAATCTATTGAAACGTAAAATTTTTTGAGGTTTCATGATGTAAATAGACACTAATTCCAACGCGGGCAATAATTTTAATTACGGTATTAAAAGAATAGAAAACAAACCTTCAAATATTGAAACTTGGAAAACCACGCGTTTTTCATTGAAATATCCTCGTGGTTTTTGCTTGTGTACTAATTATACGATGGAAAAATGTAATTTTTCTCTCATAAATAATCATATGAAAGAGGGATAAAATCTGGAAGGGAACCAATAATAACCTTCAGCACGTGGTAATGGATCTATTTGTCTTTCAGACGAATGAAAGGTTAAAAAAGTGCTTCTTCATCAAAATTCAAAATCCACGACTTCCCATCTATATATTCTGAAATATTTTCAAATAATGTACCGTACTTTTCGCGAATACTTTTCCCCCCCCCCCCAGCTAAACTATGGTGTATCAGGTATCTGATCACTCCGCAAACCTGACTCCAGTAATAAACTCACCATCATAAATTGTCTCGCAGCGTTTCCTCAATTTTAATTGATTAATTAAAACGTCATCTGAGATAACGGCCGATAATTTGTTCAAATCGTCTCGACCAGCAGCATCAGGTGCGTTAATTCCTCAAGGTTTTCCGCTTCGTTATTTACAAAATGTAAACCGGAAACTGAGCGCGGAAGCGGGTTTATTCTTGTCCGCCGGGACAAAATCAACAGTGTTCTTATAACGGTCTCCCAGTTTTCTCGGGTTTCACTTTTCCGCTGCCGGGACAACAAAAGCGCCTTTTTCAAACAAACCAACACAAGGGAAAAAAAAAAAAAAGGTGACCGACGATCGAGGAGTCGTCGTCGCAGCTTTGAACTCTCGAAATACAGTAAAGAAGAAATCTATTTTTCAGACAAAGTCACAACTTTCCATGGAAGGAAAATATGTTCTGTTATGAAAGAAAAATATTATTGAATATGATATCTGTTTATAAAAAGATCTTTGACGAGTACTTCGTGGAAGAAAATATGCATTGCAGGGAAAAGAAAAATCGTCGCAAGAAAGTTCTTAGGAAAAAACATGCTCTACTCCAAATTACCTGAACAGAACAAAATATATTGACAATGAAATCAGTGTCACATTTACTGCTTGTTTCCTATTTGTTGAAAGAGAAAAAAACAATATTATTGGAAAGTTAAATATTTTGTAGACAAATATTTGAAGAGGACTTGATTCATGAAAATGTATACCCCAGGGGAATAATATTGAAAAAATACTTGTAACAAGGAAGTGCTCAGAAAAATAGTATGAAACACTCTCTATATACTTTATCACATGCACGGAAAATAGACCGTACTTTTAAAATTAAATCATTGTCACATTCACTGCTTGTTTTTCATGTGCTGAAAGAAAAATACATTATAAAAAGTGATTAATTGTTGAAAACAAATATTTGAAAGGTAATTGAAAAAAGGAAATGCATGTCAAACCTCTCCAAGTCCAATTTCAAGGGACCAGCAACAAAAATTGGCTTAAGGAAGTTTCAACTTACAGATGGCTTTGAATTATAGAGGCTTGAGCTAGAATACAAAGCCCTTTTGCTTTGGGAAACTTGGAAAAATTGAAAATGATGATATTCTGGGGCTTAAATAATGGCTTCTTAAATGAGTTAAAAGGATGCTGAGCCCATATACAGGGGTTCATTTGCCCAATTAAGTCTTTCAGTTCCTTTTAAAACATATCAATTTATGTTTTTATGGCTTTTTTTTCACGTGAAAAGAAAATAATAGCCAACAGGCCACAGAAAATTTGACTTTCAGAGATTTGAGGAGAAAAGCCTTTGACTCAGGGAGGTTTTTAATTTATTGTTTCTAAGGAAATTCAGATGGAAAAAAAATTAAACTAAAGAGGGTGGGGGGGGGGGGGGGGAGTTGATATAGGGAGGTTCAAGTTATGGAGGTTCACCGGTATTTCACTATGTAAAGGAAACTTTTGGAAGCAATGACTCGTCGCGTGAGTTTAAAAATTCATTCCCAGTATATTCAACAATACAGCATATTTAGAGTTTTATTTTATTTCATTTCCGGATCAGTATGCAATTCAGTTCCGGGACGGACTCGGAGCAGCATAATGCATCAATTTGCATGGCAAGGTTAACAGTGACTGTGTTCGTCTCGGCAATAAATCATGCCCTTCTTTTTCTACTTCCTCTTTCGCCCTTTGGCAAAAAAAAAAGAAAAGAGGGTTCTAGTTGACGATAGTACTGTACCTGGTGCATGTGCTGAACAAATGGTCGACCGAGGTACTGATGAAAAAAAGGGATTCCCCTCGAGACTCTGGCAAACAATGACATCTTACTTTGTTGCATGTGATATACAGTATAGAAATGTGTTCATTGTTCAAAGAAGCGCCTGAAGGATGGAAGACATTATTATGACTGGGTTGCAGACGATGAAAGGAATCGATCGAGTCATTTTCCGCAGTTTTGAAAAAGACAGGAAAATTGCTAGAGGATTTAAATTTGAATCAACGTCCTCAGCAGAGGAATTGTGAATTACGTGAAATAACTGCATAAATATATAAAAATTATAGTTCATATGTGCATTTGTTCAATTTTTCGTTAAAAACTATTATTTGTAATATAGTACATTGGGGGCCCCGAGATGCG
The DNA here is from genome assembly GCA_905338405.1 of Notodromas monacha. NCBI lineage: Eukaryota > Metazoa > Arthropoda > Ostracoda > Podocopida > Cyprididae > Notodromas > Notodromas monacha. Next base: position 970 of record CAJPEX010001298.1, on the reverse strand, counting down.
GACGTAATTGGAACTTGGACCTTGTCCCAATACTGGTCCGAAAATCGGATCACGTTTTTCCCTTAAAATTCAATTGTAATATATTTAATTGGCTCTCCGGTTCATCAAAAATTAGGACGAAGTCAGCACCCACAGAATTGAATAAAATAATTTTTCTCAAGTTCATGATACACAGAGAATAACTGTGCAGAAGAAAAACCCAAAGAATCGATATTTTAGCATGAAAAGGACCCCAAAAAATCAGAAAACAAACACAAGTCTTAATTTCCATATTATGCACAGATTATGGAAGGAACTGAGAAAAAAGCACAAAATTAGCCAGTTCTGGATTTTGAATTATTGTGAATTTATAATAAAAATATTTTTAATATATACATGTGAACATAGAAAGCTCAATTTGTTCGAGGTATATGACAATTAAAAAAAAAGAAAATTTTCCCATCCCCTTATGAATGTCGGTCAAGTGTCCATATCTCGTGACGTTGTCTGGCTGTTGGGACAGCATTTTTCACTTATAAAGTGTCCTCAAGTCGAATCATCTCTTTATATGAGGCCCATACTTCTTTATTCGTGGATAATCATGGATTTAAGGTAAAACGCGGCGATATGGTGGTAAGAAAAAAAAAGTGTACGAATTCTTTCGTATAATCTTCGAAGATAAAAAGTTGAAAATAAATTTTACCCACATTGAAAGCACTGAGAGCTAAACTTCAATAAGAAATCACAGCTGTTCCTTCAAGACTTTTGGATCAAATAATAATTATCAATTCGTTCTGCTGGACTTTCACAGCCCTTTGCTTTCTCGGTTATTCGACAAGGCAACTCGTCAATTAAATTTGCACCAGGAATCAAAGCAATTAACAAAAACCCCCAGGCAAGGGCACCGTTAGCCTGGGGAATGTTACTACTTACCTTACCAAATTCCCTTCACTGCGAATATTGAACCACTTCCCCCGTAAGGATCCCCCCA
>CAJPEX010001297.1:37520-61831 GCA_905338405.1 Notodromas monacha | reverse complement strand
CTTTGACGTTGAATTCTTATCTTTCTTCGGACTCTGCTGAGTTGATGCTCAGGACTTGGGCGCAGATCGTGTGAGAAATTGATCACGACTCTTGCCGCAGTGACCTCGACCGCGATACGCGCCTTTTCTTTTTTGTGTCAGTCTTGCCAACGAGAGTTGCACTTCCTTTTCTTCATCCGATCGTTTTTCCTTTCTTCAAAATTCCCGGTATGTTTAATGCCCAAGTTCGCAAGGAAAACAGAACAAGGAAAAGGCCTGTTCCGCGTTTGAACGAATTTTTTTCTGTGTTCTGAGCTCCTTCATTTCTCCCGTGATCAGAAACCGGCGATGGATTCCTTATTTACAAGAAACGCGCAATCAGCTCTTTTTCAAAAGTCGAAATTTGAACTCGGGTAGATTTAGTTGTATTACACTGTTATAAAGTGAGACCCCAAAATATGGACGTACAGCAACTGGTATTTGGACCTTGTCCCTAGTTGGAAATCGTTTTCCCGTATGGACTTCAATGAGAATTCATGTAATTCGTTCTCCAGTTTATCAAAAAGTAGGAATAATTTTTCAAAATTGCAATTAATATGCTTTTCTCAACTTGAAAATAAAGAAAATAACTGATCAGACTAGAGAAAACCACACAGAATCTGGCATCATAAGGACTCCAGAAAGCAAAAAAAAAAAAAAAAAAAAANAAAAAAAAAAAAAAAAAAAAAAAAAAAAAACAAGTGTTGCTATTTTGTGCACAGAGGATGGAGAATGCTAAAAAAATGGTCAAAATTAACCTGTTTTGGATTGGACATTTGAGTAAATACATAATAGAATTCATTTTCATATACCGTATTTACTTCAGTGCCACGCACCCTCAATATCAGGTGCGCACAGGGGTTTTTCAGTTGTAAATTTGGCTAAAATCTTATACCCAAGTAAGACATGCACCTCAATTTTTTAGTGAATCTAACACCACACAATTTCAAAAATATTTTCAAAAAATTTGACTTTAGACACAAATAGAAAAAAATTGGATCAATTTTCAACTCTTTCAGTACAAAAAGTGTTCTTGGTACATTTGTTCAAAATTTCTCCATTATAATTAAGAATAATGCACACATAACCTCCTAAACTTCTTGAAAAATTTGTACCAGCTTATGATGTGCACCCCTTTTTTTCTTCTGAAATTTGAGAAAAAAGGTACTTGAGTGAATACAGTATATTGCTCAATTTGTTCAAAATTGAATGAAATTTTAAAATTCCAATTTTTTCGGAGAAATTTTGGAGCAGTGTCAATCAGTCAATATATTGCCCAGATGTCAGGTCAGATTTTTTAAAGTTTCAAGTGCCCCCATAAGTCAAATCATCTGTATGTTGGGGTGACCCTATTTTGGGGTCTCACTGTATTTCTTTGCTGCTTTCGCGCATGCTGGCAACTCTAGTACTGGGCTGGGTCAACCAAGTGATAGGCATAAACGACTTTATTTACTAGAAAGCCTCCTCATTCGTTGGGTCTCTTTTCGACCAAAAATAATGAGTTAACGACAGACAACAGTTAAGCGGAACCCTCCCTAAATACCGCCTCTTTAAGATCTTGTAAGGTCGCACAAGCCCTTCATCACACCAGAACATAATCAGTAAAAAAAAAAAGCCGTGGACTTGATCTCTTTGTGGGAGGTTTTATATTCCTTCGATGTGACGTGATTAGCCTTGGAGAATATAATACGGGGCGGACTTGGATTTGTTCGTGATTGAGGAATATAGTCTAGCATTTTCATTGGAAACTCTCGACTGCTGTGTGAGTCTTGTGATTCAGAAAGGAAAAAAAAAGGTTATTCGTGTCTTACCCCGCGGGGGAAATTCTTTGGAAAAATAATGAATACGATGCATCATGGGAGGCAGTTACATTTTTTGACTGCTCCGTTTGCGGACGCCCATCATCAGCTGATGTCTTGCTGTTTAACGGAGTCCGTGATGATGATTAAATTTTATGATTTATCTTCTTTTTATTTTTGGTATAAGAGTTATGAGTGCAGCTAGCTTGACTCATTTGAGAGATATGAATCAAGAGGCATTTTGAGCGTGATGTTTTGGAATTGCATTGATTTGAGGAAAAGTTTTGCTATATTTTTCGACGGGGAAAAAATCCCTTGTGAATCACGAGAGAGCTATTTCAAAACTTCGGAAATAAATTTGAAAAGGTATCAGAAGTAGGCTGAAATTTCAAAGATTTAACTCGTGTTTTGAGCTTGAATTTATATGTTTCGAAAAACGTGAAAATTCTGTTGGATATTTTTTGCTGTAACAGGAATGCACTCTATGATTCTCGGGATTTCATATTTTTAAGCTGGGAGGTTTTACGTTTTAATCGTTCAAGTTTCAATAATGTTGGTGCAGTACAAAATTTTCAAAATTTTTTTTCGAGAGATGTATACCTGGAAACGACGCGTGAAGCTTGTTTAAAACAATTTATACATATTTTATTTTATTTTTATTTAAATCGATTCTTCAATGATTCATGTCACAGCAGAGCAGAAAAAAGTGTTAATTTTAAGATGCATGCCTTCTCAAATCGTGTAGTTTAAGCTTTTCTTAATTTTCCTTCAGTGAAGTACGAGAAAAACCTTCAAGGAATTGGGATAGAAAATGTCCGGAAAAGATAATAAAACTCTGAGTATGAAAACCTTTCATATAAAATGATAAGTTCTACTAATGATTCAGAAATGTTCTCCTCATATAGATTTCCTTATATTCCCTGAAATCACGAAATCTATGCTAAGGATCCTAACTCAGACTGCAGAATTTCTATACACAGTGGTACACATTTCGGATTTGCATTCTGAGTCTCTGACATAAAAAGAGCACCGATCCTTCTCGCCAAAAATTTGAGAAACATGATTTGACCGCCAATAACGTACACTCTTCCATTTTCCGGGAAACGTTTGCACCAGAAAATTGCTTCGATTCCGCGCAATTCTGAAACGCGGCGATCAGCACAATAATTTCTAAAAGCACTATAATTTCAATAATTTTCTAAAAGTTGCACTTTCAGACTTTCATGAGTTAGAAAAATGTTTTTCACTGGCCATTGAACATTCCCAAAAGTATTTTATCCATTTTCATCAGTGCACGTGGGTGCTGATCCATGCTAAAAAAAGGGGCGCTGAAGAACTTTTTCTACTTTTCTTTTCATACAGTATGTGTTTTTGATTAGGTCAGTGGAACGGCGGTATTTCCGAGTGGGTTGGTAGAGTTTTTTTTTATTGCACATGGGCTCTAGCAATTTGCCATCGGGGCTTTCCCGCAAATAATTGGCAAAGCAAGATGAGCAATTTCTCCGCGGAAAGTACTGTACAGTATATGATGGAACACTTTCGGCAGGATTCCCCGCCGAAAGTTTGCCAAGTTTTCATACGATACTCATGGAAAATAAAAAAAAACTTGACGCCTCTTATTGCCAAATCACGAAGAGCGGTGCAATCCAAATATAAAATATGACTTCAGATTTTTGCAGTATGGTACTCTTCTTGCATCATCGGCGTACTTACATAAGAGGATGATTTAAAGTTGCGATTCACGCTTCTTATTTTTTTTGTTGCATTTATTTGTTTCCACAGGTCATATTTTTATATACTGTTCAGCAGTTCAGTGAATATTACGGGACAGAAAACGTGAATTGCAGCAGTGAAAACGAAGTGCTGAGAGAAGAAGCAAGAAAGAAAAGGCGTGTTTTATTTTTCTTCTAAACGGGCTTGAAGCCAGAATAAAGTGCCTCCGGGCGGGGAAATTGTCCGCCGCGAAATTGTATTTAAGCGCTTTTGCGTTCCTGTTTGAGGACAAAGGATCCGAGAAACACACTCACACGTACACGTGGTTGGATAAATGGGTGAGTCGCAATTTTGTGGGTGGTAGTTGTGGCATGACTCGCACTTTTATTTTATTTATTTATTTATTTTTGAACGAATATATATAAACAGTAATTTGGCCCCTGCCAACGAATAAGTCGGACTTTTGGTTGGCTGGGTTCGAGCGGCGCGACCGACATTTTCAGAAATTGTTTTCGACGGGAAGGTTATGGTTTACGGTCCGATCCCCCAGTTCAAATTTTACTGGAAGGGAGCAATTCCCCCTCTCTTGTTTTTGCTGACTCGTCGTAATTTGTTTAAGTTTACAGCCCCGTTGGAGGGTTGACTAGCAGCTGCAGGCGCGTCCCGAGACGCGACAATTATTCTTGACAAATTTTAATCTTTGCTGGGTCTGTGTAGGAGAAAAAATTCTGCACATATATATAAACAGTAATTTGGCCCCTGCCAACGAATAAGTCGGACTTTTGGTTGGCTGGGTTCGAGCGGCGCGACCGACATTTTCAGAAATTGTTTTCGACGGGAAGGTTATGGTTTACGGTCCGACGGGATCAAGGCCCATTTAACATACCAATCTCTTTATTTTCATAATATAGTTGAAAAAAAAGAGAGCTAAAAAATTATAAGCGATTCTTCAAAAGTTTAGTCACTAGTTCACGAATGTATCTTCAAGAGAAGTTCTCGGGAAATACCCGAGTTTCTTCAGGACATACCCGAATATTTTCTTCAATTGCAGTCAGGAATCGAGAAACTTCCTCCACTGAATCTTCAAGATATCCTTCACATTTAGCATCACAAACTTATATCCTGAAATGGAGATAAAAATACTGTACACATAAATTCATAAAACCATGCAACTGTACCCGGTAAACATTTTCCTTTACATAACGTCTTCTCGTTATTTGAACCGGAGTGAATTGAAACCTTAGAGAAATGATGAAATGTTTAGCCTATGAAAATTACGTTTTTCTCCAACCCATAAAAAAAAAACAGCTCGGACAGCAGCAAGGTAAGATTCTCGAAAATGACAGAACTTTTGAAGCAATCCTTGCGGCTTTCAACTTAATTTCAGCAGTCACTATATATATGAGTAAAACAAAAATAATTAGTGTTTCACCAGCCAGCAAAAATGCAGTTCATTTTTCAAAATTTCAAAATGAAGTGTTTTTCGGACCGAGTCGCGGGAGAATTTATTTGTGTCGTATATTTTCAGAACGCTTGTGGTAAAAGAAATGTACGTTAAACTTGTCCAGGTTTTCGAATTTCATGATTATTTCCAAATTCAGGGTCTCAAAGTGAACGCATTTTGCTATATTAATGAATGTGCTGTTGTTACATCATGAAAGATTGTCCTTGAGATTTGCTTTTTAATGATTACCGTTATCCCGCAAAAGAGAGCTCATATTGCGTGGAAAGATGTGCCGATGATAGTCGACACAATGAGGATTTCTTCACTGCTGCTGGTTTAAAATTAGATATACGATTAATTTGGGTCATTTGCATGATGATATTTTCTTCCTCGTCGTGGGAATTTCGAAATTAAACTGGGATTCTACCGTCGATTATGGAGTACACATATCTTGAAACATTTCGGGGGAATTTAATTGGAAGAGACGCGACCCAGATTTTCTTTCAGAACGAAAAGATATTGGACCCAAGACATTTTAAAGTTGAACCTGTTAATGAATTTTAAACGCGTCTGATAAAGGAATCAATAAAAATCAGGCCGCATTTTAACGTGGCATAATCATGTTTCATACCTATTTCCAGAATAAGAAATCAGTTCAAAATGCTGTATATATCTAGCTTTTAAAATCATGAGCCCTAAATTGAAGAAAGTGCACGAAGAAATTACGAAAATGATACAACGAAATTATGAAGGATCATCCGTTTGTCGTTAGACCCTTAATTAATTCTCACAATCAGTCATAATAAATTCAGATAGGTGTTGGTTCAGTCAGCGAACTCAGCTTAGAGAATATATTTTCGGGACTGAGTACCTTAATTAACGATTCTACGCTAGTACTGAACAAATGGAAAAAAGTACAAGCAAATTACAGTCATTTTCTGCAATTGCGGCCTTGGAACAAAAGCTTTCCCAATGTGAACGAACAGATGTATTCTTCCAGTCAATTTCTGCAGTGATTACTTGAACCACATGTATATGAGAAGAAAATCGATTCATTTTTATCACCAGCCATTTTGCAGTCTGAATAACAGGTGCATCTTTTCGAATCCCGCAATTTTCGCTCTCACTCAAGGTCGAATAATGCATCACGTTTGAAAGTGGAAATCCAATCTCATAACGTCGATTTCACTTTTTAAAAACCCGATTCCGCAATAATAGGAAATTCTCTTATTTTCTCAACTGCAGAACATTAAGTACTGCAACCGAATTTTTGTTAATTGTGTCCAAATTTTGCAAACCGCTGCCTCAATTTCATCTTAGAAAATTATTTCTCAATAACGGATAAAGCTTTTGTAAAATTTCGATTTACCTGATGAAAAAAATCAAGGAGGTGTGCAGTTTTGAAAATATAAATGTCAGAGGAAGCCAAATAGCTAAGTAACATTTTCAAATTTTTTACTTGCAATTTAAGTTTGCAAGCGGAGTTGTAGGAATTTTGTTGCTCTTTGAGATCTGCAAGAATCCACAAATCATATCAAGTAACAATATAATCACTCATTTTTTGTCCCTCGATTTTTTTTTCAGCTTAATTTGTCAGTTATGCTTGATTACCTTAATGGAGGCACAATTATATTGGGTAAAATTACTTGTAAATATTGATTGTGGAGAACAAACAATGTCAAGGCTGTTGTGGATATCTAAGGAAATACCGTAAGTAAATCATCCGTTGGCTGTGCTGGGAACATTTTCCTCAAATTGAAATTCCTATTTATTTTAATTCAATGAACATATTTGATCAACTCAGAAAGCTATCTTGAGAAGAAGGTTCCATGCTTTGGGAAGAAATGCAATTCACGCTTTCCACAGGTAAAAATGATTGCCTGTGATTGGTTTCTTGAATGATGACTGGGCCTCACAATGATTTCTCCTGTCTTCTATGCATACATGAATGTTCTGTGCATCATTGTTTAATTAATTGCATGACAATACTGGCTAATAATGTTGAACATTAGTAATGTTCTGGATATTCAAAAATTATGTTCTAGAAATACAAGGATGCTATAATTCTATGCAGTATTTATTGGGACAGATGTTGCCTCAATATAAGTTAGCGTCAAGCTGTATCAAAAGAGTAAAAGAGCACAAATAAAAGACAATAATGAGCCAAGGACAGAGGCCTGAATTCCTTCTTGGAATTCCTGGGTTAAGGATAAGGTGTATTTCACACAGAATAATAACTTTACTCAGCAAACTCATGCTTCAACTGGAATAAGTGGATTTAATTCAAATAATTCTCATAGATATGACATTCTTCTCTGCTCTTGAATAGCTCAACATTCATAATAATTACCCTTCATAAGGTTTTATTGTTAAAATTTGAGGTATAGAGGATGAAAGTCTAGAAGATACTAAGAAAATACATCAGTAATGGAGTGCTTGCCTAACAGTATTTACCAGTTCCTAAAAAACAGGAAAAATAGAAGATACTGTACTGAATTACAAAACTCTGTAAATACTATATTTTTACTGTGCTCTCTTGAATATTTATTAATATTAAAATTAGGAATGATGATTTGATTTGGTATGGAGCTCTCAGCCGTACTCGACGTGAATAATACAGGTATTTGCTGAATAATTCAAGTCAAAATTTTCTGACGCATTTAACCCACATCAGCGGAGGGTTCTTTTCCATTGCCGGCCAAAGTCAGATTATTTTCATCTGCTGGGGCATTTCAAGTTTTATGAAGGTCAGAAAAGCCCTTCCAGGTGGGCTGAGGCGAAGTCGGGAGTAATCCGTGAAAAGCCTAGTTGCATAACATACCATTTTTATTTTATTTTCCTGCAAATGTTTCTGCGCAAAAAGAAAAAAAATATGGGGGATTTTTCCCGACTTTGTCCTCAACTCCCTGTTGCCATTTTTTTCTCTTCCTCTCTGAGGTGCAAAAAAACGTTGCAAAAACAGTCCGATGTTGCTGCCCAAGGGTTAAAAATTGAGAATATAGAAAGGCAACTGTGCCGTTGATTTCATCGTTGAATATCGGAACTAATTAAGGTTACTAGTCCTTTTTTTTTTGCTTTTTCATTCATGGACAAACAGAAAACCTGGATTTGATTTCGGGAAGCAACGGCGACTTGCTGGACAGTTTCCTGGAAACCACTCGGCTGCTCGGGGGTTCCCCGGCCCAATCGCCGATTTTGTCACTGCCGCCCGTGGGGCCATTCGGGGTCGGCATCCGTCGCACATCCGTCCTGGATTTCAATCCCACCGTCGCCTACTCGCAGAAAAGGGCGGTGCTGAGCAACGGCGCTAAATTTGACAAAAATGGCACGTTGCCGCAGACCGGAGAGCCGTCGGCCAAGGACTGCATGCGAAGACTCGTGCTAGTCTGCAATTTGTGCCAATCTCGGATGCAAGCCATCGTCGACCTCCTGCTTCTCACCGAGTGAGGTTTCATTCCATTTCAGTGTGATGCCTCATTCAACGAAATGTCACGTATAACGAACGCACCGAAATGATTGACGAACTAAATGAACCGCTCGATTGTATACCGGCGGAAAGTTATGAAGTTACTCATTTGTGAGGATTTTCTTGGGGTATTTTACGCTTTGAATAAAGAGTCCCAAACAACAAAAATTATATTCATAGGAAAAACTAGGTTTTTTGCGTGAAGACCCACGAATGTGTTCTGTAAAATGATTCACAAATCTTTAAAAAAATATCCTATATAGTAGCCCTGCATTTTCTATTTCCATGAGACTTTTTGTTATTCTTAATGTCTAATTTTTTACAATTTGCATGCTTTGTTTTCACCTTGGGATCTGTTCGGTACAAAACTTCTGGATGAATCAATTTTTCCGAAAAAAAAATAACGGGTAGTAAATCGCAGATTTTACGAGCGTTAAATAAAATAAACGTGAATTCATTTTCGCTCTTCATTTCGAGAAAAGCTTTTTGATTTAAACCCGAACGGAAAAAATAATATTGGTCATCATAAGCATCTAAATTAAAAAGCAGACCTTCAATCAACAATTAAGTTCGCTCCTATGGATAAAATTACAGTAATTTGAAAAAAAAAAAATTCCTCGCTATTCTTCAATTTTTGAGCTTGAGGGATGATTTTTTTTCCTAGCTATACGATTAATTTCAAATGAAGAGTTCTAGAATAAAAAAATTCTTTACAACATTACGAATAATAAAACTGCCATAAACTCATCAGATGATATTCCTGACACGTCTGTCCCGGAAGTTAATACGCCGATTTACGTTTAAAAGCAGCAAATTTGCATTCTGCTTTCGTTCACCTGAAACGTAATGAGCTGAACCATGAAATGAAATGCGTCGGAAATTTTCATACTTGGAAAAAAGCAAACTTTCATTTTCAAACGTTTTTATACGGGCTCCAGTCTCATGTCAAACTTTTAAAGAAATTCATCCCGATCGGAGACCATGAAAAAATTTGAATACTTCTTTGAAGCCCGAATTTGTTATAATTTTTAAAATAACCATGAATATTGTGAAATTTGAGTATGTATTATAAGTAGTTTTTGAGAATGCTGGTAATCGTTCAATTGAAACATGAAAATAAAACAGAACTTTAAAAAGTCTTGCGACGATATGGAGAACATAAAAATAACATTCATCCAGCGGTTACCTAAAATTCTTCGGATGCGTTACGCGACATAATACCGGAGTATTTTTAATCCCTGAGGATAGAAGATGTTCAAGAATAATCGTATCGAGTTGATTTCATTTTTTTCATTTTCCTTTTATTTTCATCAGTGATGTGAGACCCGTTAGAACAGCGAGTCTGAGCGTCTTCGGCGAGAGTTTATCCAGATGCCGTGAAACAATCGGATCCAGATCCAGGGGTTTATCGGTGCTTCTTCGGGATTTGGTGGCCATGTTCCGGAGTAACAAAGAATTCCTTCTCCAAGAGGTAAGGTTTTTTAGTTTTATATTTCTAATCGAAAAGACTAGAAAGAAAAGAATGAAGTTTGACCCACGCGTTATTCTTTTGTTTCTGTTGCTCAGTGCGCGGCGGTGTCTGATGGCGAATGACGCAATCGACCTTTTGCCTTTTGCGATTGCACTGCTATTGACATGAAACGACGAAAATCAGTTTATTTGCATTTTCTGGATGAAGAAGTTATGATCGGGGACTTAGTTTCGAGATGTAGCTTTCTTATAGACGTCATTCAAATTGTCCTTCATATAATGACTTATGAGTATTACGCAGAAATAACTCAATCTTCAAGCGATAAAGCCAAGTTTTAAATGATTGATTCTGAAAAATTAATGCCTTGCACGTTTATTTTCGGTCACTTGAGAATATCGAGAAAATATAGAAACCCTGCATTTAAAAATCAGATAAAACTGCCGATTATAGAGGCGCACGGAAAATTTATTTTTTCATTTTCACAGATTTAAATCATGGATTATATTCATATTCTTCAAAGTGTATCAATGTCCTATCGCATTTTCGATCTTATGCGTGTTATATTTCCTTAGGGATGTTTTTTAGCTCCTTGCTGCATTCATTTCAAAAATTTTTTTTACAACTAGCAACACAATCTCCTAGCGCAGAATGCAACTTCACTTCACTCCAAAAACGTAGACATGAACTTTGAAATTTTTCAACAACGAAAATCTCCGACTTTATTCTCCCAATTTCAGCCTCCCTCTTTATACTTCGATGTATGGTGAGAAAGACTCTATCGAATCTAAATCTACCATACCTTGAATGTTTTTTTTGCTTTAAAATTTTTTTCCTGTAACTTGAGTAGAAGAGGCTACACTGAAAACTGAACGTAGGAAGAAATTCGGTCGCAGACAATGTCAAGTGTTTTCTGCCAGATTATTTCCGGTCAGCCGCAATCTTGGTGATTAAGTTGAGGAAGTTTTTATTGCCTTTGCTGATACAATCCGTGGGAGGAGAATGACATACATTGCGGTGTTTGCAAATTGCTTGTGTGCAACCTGTCGCTCATTGCATCTCTGCTGAGCAAACAGTGAGGAGATCAAAACTTTCTCTTTTTGTAGCGAGAACTTTTTTTTTTTTTTTGGATGATGCGCTCCATGTGATACAGAATTTATTTATGGCTGTCATATTTCTAAGAAAGAAAATTAGTAAATAAATAGTAATATATTGCTTCGCAAAAGAAATTCGTAGTCAAAAGGGTTTGGTTCAAGGAGGCGAAAGAACTTCACCTGTCGAAGCTGGAAAAATATTTTATCTGCGTTTTTACGGCCGTGTAAAATGTTTCCAACATTTCTGTGAGCATTTCGATTTTTCTCAAAACTCAGGTGACCTTGATCATTCATGATTAATGTAATAAAATTCTTCACGGTTTTCGGTGTTGTTGTACCTCGTCGTATTTATTTTGAAGACACCCGAGATATTATCATGAACAAAGTTGATATTCGTGATTGACCACAGCGTTGCATATATATGCACATTTTCTGAATGCGCAATTTCAAGTAGGCATTTTATTTCTCTTTCGGGGTCAACTTTGGTCTCCCAGTTTTGCGGATCTCGGTTTGAAAACCGAATGAGTTTTCCAGCGTTGGTGGCAATTCGAAACAGATTCGCGGGTTTCGTTGCGAAGTGTTTCTCGCCTTACAGCGAGAATAGGTGAACCGCAAGACTTATCATTTCCACTCTCATCTCTATATAGTCATTGCGTGCCGGTGACGACAGTGCGTTACGTTTCAGTCTTTCGCATCTCGTGAGCCACACAGAGAAAGAAGAATTAAAAAGAAAATAAGAAAACGCAAAAAAAAAGGGGGGGACACGTTTCCGCTGCTGCAAAGCAACTGCAGATTCATCGCATGCTCATGCGTGATACCAAGAAGAAGAAGAAGAAGAAGAGGAACCCATGACGGGTCCGGGAGATGACAGACTGACGCCGGATGCCCCATTGTCGCGCACAACGACCTTCGACTCGCATTCAAAAAAAAATAAAAAAAAAATATATATATTAAAAAAATAAAATACCGGGTGTCTTCCGGGGCCATCGATTCTTTTCGCGATTCATAACCAAGAAACCACATCACACACGTGAACCCGCCTTTCATCATATATTCCCCTCTTCATCATTCCTCGCGTCTTTTCCTCCTCATTCTTCATTCATTCCTTCATACATTCTTTTTTCACTTGGCTTCCCTATTTTCCTCGGGCATCATAAATGCGGGAATGGCGTGCAGAAATAACCCGACATATCCTGTACTGTATTGTATTGTATACAGTGCAGCGGAACCTCGTAAAAGGAACCTATAATTCGGTCCAGAAAGTAAAAGAGGTCTTTTGCTGAATAAGACACATTTCTCCTTCACCAATTTACATGGAAGAAAAATGATGATGCGTTCAAACTGTGAAAAAATCAATTCTGGGGATTTGAAAACGAAATGAGTCATCATCAAGATGAATCATCCTGTTTCAGTTGGTTTCAATGCAATAAATTCCAGTCAAATTCCTCAGGAGGTGTTGGGCATGCACGCTGTGTAAAGTAATATGCTCTAGTACAGTACAGTATACTCAATTCTTAGAAATAAAAAGTATTTTCCCCCTCCTCAAAATTGCAGTGCCAGGAACATCCTGGCACTGCAGCATCCTCAACTACTGTATAACTTCTATTCTGATTGCAGAGCAAAACCTTATGAAGGTTAATTATTATTTGTTGTATATAAGCAGCCCTTCTCCTAAATATCATCAGATCAGTTCAGCTCAACTGTATTATTCAAGTTATTCAAGCTTATTCCTGCAAGTGGAGCTTGTTGAGTTGTCTATTCATTTATACTTGTGTGAAATACAGTTTATCCCTTCAACGTGGGAATTCCTAAAAGGAATTCCAGGTCCTGTCCCAGACTGATCAACTTGTTTTTATCGTTTATCAATTAAATGCTTGACATCAAATTATATTGAGACCTTTTGTCCCCAATAGGAGGTCACTTAGAAAAAAAAGGCCAGACTGAATGGCAAACCTTTAAAATTTCAAATTCAAACAAATCTAGAAACACTGCAATTTACGAATGAGTAAAAGATTAATAGCTTCCCCGCAGTAAAGCTATACAGTAATGTTAAACGAGCATAAGAGAATAATTACTGGACTTCGAGCTCATGGAAATGATTAAGATGTTTGGCGTGAAACATCACTGCGAGGAAAATTGAAATAAAATGAATGTATGCAACGGGATTCATCATTCAAACGTTCGGTTTCAGCTTGTCTCAAATGAAATTGCTGTATGATATAAAACACAAAAGTGGACGCAGATGTTTTAAAATAAGTGACACAAATCATTGCATGAGTCACATTTTCAGATAAATTCCATCATCTTTTGCTTGATTTGTTCCCCATTCATTAAACTCAAATTTGAAAATCTGAAAATGTATTCCAATTTCCAATTACCTAATTGATGCGCATTTAAGTTGTTGTTCATGACACAAGCTAATTCGTTTCAGTTACCGTATGTAATTCATTCATGAATACAATCTTTCCAAAAAAAACCCGTTATCAAAAAGGCTCATGCGGCCCATAGTCAACCAACTCGTGAATAGGCCGCAATGAATTTAGAAACGCGGCCAACGAGGATTACATTTGTGTAATTGTCACAAATTAGTTCTTATGCCTGAATTTGAGTAATACAGTAGAACAAAAAAATTAGGCTTAAAGCAGCAAAAGAAATTTAAGTTTTTTCGGAATTCATAAGCACGAGTAATTATATTTTAACAAATGAGAAGTAGGAGATTGAGATTTTTAAAAACTAACGTTGTATTTCACTTAAAATTGTCAACAAAATAAAACGCAACATCATGAACACCAGGGTTTTTCCAAGCTCAACAAGTTTCTGTTACATTTTTCAACTGATTTTTATTAAATCATCCATTTTTCGTTTTCTTCTGCTTGAGAAATATCTGCTTATTTTTCAACTGATTTTTATGAAATAATCCATTTTTTATTTTCTTCTGCTTGAGAAATATCTGCTTAATTTATTTTAAAACAAATTCAGGTAGGATTTTTAATTCTACATTTCCAATACCTTGCGCCCTATATACATCTGTTTTTTTTTCGAAATGGCTGTAAAAAAAAAAAACCTTTTGCTTTATCGACTCACTCGCACGAGTTTCTCACGGGAAAATGAACAAGGAGCAGTGTCGGAAATTATAGCGTAAATTACGCCATGGGGATGCCTGCAGGACTTGCGTCTATATGCAACTCGTTCTCTAGCTCTCTTTTTTTTTAAATTATTTTATTCATCGATTGACAATTTCGAGGACTGAACAAGGTAACACCTGACCAAGCAATCAGCATACCAAGACCACCCACCATGCTATATGAACGGAAGCGTTTATTTGTGAGGACGTGGGAGGGAAACACTAGGTTTTCCCAAGTGCAAGAAAACTTGGTGTTTCCCCTCCCATGTCATGATTTTTGTTTTTATTTTATTTTTTATTTTTTGCTCTGATTTTTTGATATTTTCTTTTTTCGTTTTTTTGACAATATTGTATGCGAAGTAATTATGCACATAAATTTTTTATGGAAATATTTATATTTATAAACAGAAGTTTACTAGTTGAATCTCCATCAGACGAAGCCTAAATGTCACTAAGATGCCTCTTGCTCTATTTATTATTTTATTGTTGGTTTTTATTTCGAATTTCTGGACGACAGCGAATTGAAAAGAAAATCATTTCATTTCGAAAAAAGTGTCATGCAATATAAAATGATGATATCCGCAGAAAATATTTCTTTAAAGACTTTGAACAATAAGTTGATTTCATTTTGAAAATTGTTAGCAAAAAATGAAATTATTCCCGCTATAAAAATTATTTCAATGAGGCGGGGTTTTTCTTTCTGCAGACATTTTTTACTTATTTCGCACACATTCACGAAACTTGAGCTACTTCAGCGCAACCATAACAACAGATTTCAACAAATATTTTTAACACCAGTTTTTGCACAAAAGTGTGGAGATTTTTCAATTCAGAAAAATACTTTGCCAACCACCTGAATTTGAAGAACGTACTACTGTGCTCGTTAAACATCTCGGTAGGGGAAAGTATTCTCACATAAAATTATCTGGATTGATTAGCACAAAAAAAACATTCCTGAAATATGTTTTTTTTTTCATGGAAGTCGTCTCATATGCTTTTAGAACTATAGACTGATTTCCAGGAATTTCTTGAGTAAATATGATCATTTCAAAGGGATTGTTTAAGACCTTAAATCATTCAGGACTTCATCATTTCAAAACAAGTGGTGGTAAAAAAAGAAAAGAAATAAAGAGAACAGCAATTTTCGTTGGGATTTCCAACGATAATTAAAATTGCGGTAATAATTGATATTCTCTCAGTGAAGAAAAAAAAACACACCAACAGAAGGAGAAATTGACGATCACTCACTGAAAAGCGTGATTTCTTCCGTCCGATGCAGTTGGATGTCGGTTCGTGTCGGACACGTGCCCAGGGCTGCACCGACACTGTCGTGGCACTTGTCGACCCCACCGTGACCCGGGTACACCTGCACCACATGCCGGGTCCGCAAGTGCACCTGCATGCACCGGAAGCACTTCTTGCTCGACCCATCGAACCTGTCCAAAAAATTAAAATAATAATAAAAAAATGCAGGGAGAACTCGTCGATGATGCCTTCATTTAACTCATCAGAGCTTTTCAATTTATTTTCCATCCCTTAAATTTGTACATCGCCGAGTAGCGGGAACGTTTTTTCGAGACATTGCAGTGCATATCATGATTTTTTTTTCTTTTAAAATCACACCTACTCTCAAAATATCACACGTTGCGTACAACTGGGACAACCCTCGTATGGTACTGTACTTCAGTTTTTTTTTTTTACCAAGAATTGTTGCAATAGTTTTCTAAAAAAAACAGACAAGCAAAATATTGTACAGTAATTGTAAAAGTAAACAGCCATATTTATTAGAATGTCTTTTAAAAATTTGAAAGGTAAGCTTGAAGGAAGGTTTCTCAGAATGAAAAAAAAAATTGAAATAATTTTTTTCATTTGGTAAAAAGTTTTCTCACATTTTATTAAGAGAAAAGCCAACTTTTATTTTCTCAGCACGCAATTTCAACTGATTTTTCTTTTCGAAATTTATTCAGATGAAGATAACAGACTTCAGTACTTCTTTTAATAAATATACTGTACTGCACTCCATTTGATGAAGGGTAAAATCCTTCTCTTTTCAAGAAAAAATACACACTTTCGTATCCATTCCTTCTCTCTCTCTTTTTTATTAATTATTTAATTATTTCATTCATTCATTCTTTCTTTCTCTCTCTTTTATCAATTAATGAATGAATTAATTAATTCATTCTTTCTTACTTTATCTCTATTTCTCTGTCCTTTTAATTTCTCACCGCTTGTGTTGGAAAATGACGTCGTCGCCGCGACGCAGGAGACATCTTCCCCACTCGGGGATCCCGTCTGGCAAGATGAACACTTTGGTGTACCTGGGGATCCCCGAGTCTCGAAGACGATCCTTACTGCTGCTGCTCCCGGGTTGCTGTTGCTGGTGACGTCGGATGGAGAAGACGGGCGACGACATGGACGACGTCACTTCGCCAGCGACGGCCATTGGGAACCGGAACCCCGACTGCTGGGTTGTTGTTGTTGTTGCTGCTGCTGGGTTTGAGTTGGCATCCGGCCCGGCAGCTGATGATGGCCCCGGGTTCAGCTGGGCCTTGAACTCACCTTGGAATTGAGGTGGGAAAAAACATGCTTCTGAACCTGCAAAAAAAAAAAAAAAATATGAAAAGTTTCTTGTACACGTAGAATTTCTACAACAATTTTGCACGCAACAATTTTCTGTGTAAAAGATAATTTTGCTTGGTCCCATTGTGTTGTTTAAACCAGTGTTACCCAAACTTTCTGGACCCGTCTATACCGGCACATTTCCATAATTTTTATTTTTTTGACGGAATGAAAAATTTCCAAAATAATTCTGCAGACTGGCGAAGTTTCGTACAATTTTTGCAGACTCAAAAAAGTTTTGCCAAAATCAATTTATGGCAGGAATTTAAAAAGTTTTCCCTTTGTTGCAAAAATTAACTTAAGAAGCAATGAAGCAGCTAAATAGTGGAATGTCTTCAAACAAAATGGAAAAGTGAACTCAATGAAAGGTTTCTAAGAATGAAAAAAATTTGAAATCATTTATTTCAGCATCAGGTGCAATTTTTCTCAAGTTTTAATTTTTTAATCGTTTTTTTTTCTTCAGCTATTTTCAACTACCATTGTCTTTTCAAAGTTTCAGATAAAGATAACAGATTTCAGTGCTTCTTTTATTGAATTTATCATGTTGTAGAAAATTCCCTGCGGACTTGCCAAAAACTTCTGAACACTGCTCTAACCCATGAAATAGAGATTTTCTGTTTCATGGAAATTCTCTTCACAACGATTTTTTTCTGGTCCCGTGAATTTCGCTGCGGAAAGAGACAACCTGTAAATTTAGCACTGTATGTATATAAGTGGGTCCCCACTTTAAGAAAAACCCGTACAGAGAATACATTGGAGAATAGAGGAAATAAAGTGACCCACACAACGGACATGTTTGACTCACATCTCTTCAAATTCGTCGGCAACATGATTTAACGGCTCAATTTTTTTTCGAATTTGAGAAATAAGTGAAGGTTTTATTTAGATTTACGAAGAAGAATTCAGCACATACGAACGTGGGAAATTCGACAAGAGAAAGATTCCACAGATTTCCTGGAAGGTTCCTGGCTAAATTGACACATCGTATCAATGTCCAGCAGGAAGCAGAAAAAATACCAAATGAAAAAGCCTCTCCAAAAAAAAAAAGGAATTCTTCTTCGTTTCAGATTTTTGCCCAAAATCAACTTCCACGCATAAAAAAAAAAGAAGCGAAGAAAAGAAAATCGGCACAGAGTCAAGACAGATTCAACTGCACCGCGGATCCGAATTGTCGGCACATTTTCACACAGGCTACAGAAAATCAGACGGTTTCCCCCCAGGTGAAAATCCCCTGAAGAATGTTCATCCCTCCTTTTTCCTCCCCGATTCGCCGAAAAAAAAAAAAATATCTGCACAAGAAGGGAGAGATTTTTAGACCCTGTCTCTTCGAGCGGGGCGAAATGTGCAGAAAGATAAGGAAGACACAGAAGAGGAGGTTCTTGCCGCAAAAAGGTTTCTCCAAAAATTTTTTTTTTGCACTTCGCCATCAGCAGTTCCGTTAGTTTCATTTGCTCGTATCGACATTATTTTTCCGAGGAATTTAATATCTTGAGAAGTGAGTCAAGTTCTTCTTCGTCGAAAAAATTGATTTAGCGAATTGAGACCATGCCCAAAGAATCGGAGTGAGAGAATACAGTAATAAAAAAAAAGGTCTATCTCGCAAAAAATTTCATTTCATCGCAAATTCCAATATTGCTTCCATGCGTTTAAACGCTTCAATTTTATTTTTAATCATCTTTTTCAAAAAAAGGGGGTTACGCTACTTTTAAATTGCGAAATTCCCCTAATCTTTTCTTGTTCTTGAAGCCGAAAAATTCCAGATTTTTGAGAGAGAGAGCATAATTTCCTGTGAAGTTTTGACTTCATCAAAGAATCACATAATTAAAGCTTATTCAATTAACTTTTGAACGATGCCCTCTTCGATGATTTCAAGTGCATTTGAGTGGCCATTTTGCGTATCTGCATAAAATGTACCCATCAGATCAAATTTTGTCGTGTGCTTCATTTGAAGGTTGTCCCAGTCGCGCATGGCTCGGAATTTCCCACATCTAAATTATGCCTCTTCTGTATTTCTTCAATAATAATGCTACGAAAATTATAATAAATTGCTCGCGAGATTTTTTTGGGAACACACTGGTTGAGAAAATAATTTAAAGGAAATTGTCCACAATAGCAAAAATATTTTTAAGTCAATATTTTCAGGAAAAAGGTCATTTGACTTTCCTGGGCAAAGAGACACAGCAAAACATTTTTTTTTTTACATCCGAAAAGGAATTTTTGCTGCAAAGAACGTTGCTTTTCAGCTCACAAACGTTGAGAAACAAATTTACAACAACAACAAAAATCCTGTTTACACATTAAAGCATTTCCCGCGTCCAACAAAAATAAAATTAAAAATAAGAGCAAATTATTCTTCGGATAAATTTAAAAAAGAAAAAAGAAAAAAAATGAGAATATTGGCCTTTCATCGCCTTCGAATTCCCCAGGCGACGCAATTCGCATTTTCTGGCTCGGTACAAGTCAAATATACTCCCAAGGCTATAAATCTCGACCAATCCGACCGGCATTTATTTGCTGAGCCTTTTCTTTTGAAATCCCTGACTTATGGAGCAGATTTCCAAATCCCCATTCACAGGGGTGAAAATGGGGCACGAACCGGGTTTCATTCCGGTTTTGTTCAAATGAATGACTGGGTCTGCTTTGTTGGGCGAACGCACCAGGCTAATCACCACCATAAATTTCGGGATCTTCTGTGCACCACAAGAATAAATTAAAAAAAAATGGAGAAAGAAAAGAGACCTTTCAGAGAGAGAAAATGCATGTACAGAAAGCAGAGGAAAAGCTAAAGCACGAAACTCGCAATTGAGCATATTAAACTATTTTAGAATATTTCAAAATCCATAGACTTGTTCTGATTTAAAAGAAAATAACTATGTGAAGAAATTCCAAGTATTTTAATGGATGCCAATACAATGAATACAGCTTATAATATTTAAAGTATAATAAATCATCTTACATCAAGCCTCACTCTGAAAATTCAAATAAAAAAAAAACAGTTCACTCAACAACAAAAAAAGCAAGTGCTTCTGCTGCTTTAAATTCCTCTTCGCGTAAAAATTTGACAAAAAATCAAAAGAAACTTGATCAGCCTGAATTGAAAGTGTTTTACAGTATTTGAAAATTAAAAATGTCAGCCAACTGGAAACATCATAAATCTTAGTTTAGAGTTGAATGTGTTCTAAAATTGTTTTGCCAACAATCAAAAAAAGGCTATTGCTTCCAAAAGCACAAAAACAACGAAATGTCCTAACCCAAGTTTTACAAAAATTATAATAAGCATTTTTTCCTTCCCCATTAACACTTACACTTACCAACTCAAGTGTTATTCTCAAGATTTCGACTTCCCAACAACTAGAAAACTGAAAACTTGAAATTGTAGTGTATTACTTTTCTTGTCGTTTTCGTTGAAGAAAAAGTCCACTGGTACCCCATGAATAATTCCCTGAAAATCTTTCAGTAAAGTGATTCATGCAACATTTTATTTTATTTCGAAGAAACCTCGTAAAAGCCAAAAAGCAGTTTCACTATAGAATCGTGTTTCCGCAAGTCATAGGAAAAACATTGATGACAATATAATGTATGAGCATTATTTAGAAAATGAATCCGAAAAAAAAACCTCCGGATTTAAACGCCTGGCAGTTTTCTTTTTAATTCATCCATCTTGTGGATGAAACTTGACAAGGTAGCCACAAAAAATGAAAAAAAAAACATTTTAACCAATTTAGAGACGTATAAATCAATGAATTTCTTTTCGAAAAAACTCGTTCAAATTACAGGACAATCTTCAATTTTCCGTTGAAATCAGGAGTCGTTAAATCGCAGATTGTTTTTTCGTGATTGTGATGAAAGCTAGACGCTAACATTTGGAAAAGCTCCCCTAGAATTTTTTTTTTAAATACACACAACAAAATTAATAAATTTTCAACAACAAAAAGTTCTTTTCCTAGCTTTTTGGAAAACCGAAAGGCAGGGATTTCAGCTCTTTTTTTTCATTCTTCATAGAGCGGTCTTGTTTTCTGTAGGGAATTTCAACGCCTGCTCCATCACAGAGGGTTACCCGCAAAGGCGTCCAACAGCCGCCCCTCACGCATTTCTGTCTAATCCCACCCGACAAAAAAATAAAAAAATAAAAAATAAAAAAGGGGCCTCCCCCAGGTACAGACACGGATAATCCCCTCAAAAAAGATCAATCAAATCAATCGCACCTCGCCCCCTCTTTTGGCAAATACCTTGGCGTCGTTCTTTTCAGAAAAAACCGACTCATTCTCTGGCCTTAAACCCTTCGGCAGACTTCAAATGAGTCAGGATTGAAAGTCGGAGTCGGGCTGGGTTCTTTTCAAAAGTTCTCGACGCACGATCAGATACAGCTGCGTTTTCCAGTGTTGTGAATTACTGTATTCCACAAAATAATGGCATTTCATCAATCGGAAGGAACTCTTGAAGTCCATCAACCATGTGTTTACGGTGTTCAAATGTATTTTCAAAGATTTAATTCGTATGAAAGAGCTGCTACTTTTCTTTTTGTGATATTGGAAATCATGCTTGTAGTAAAATTAATGCCATAGATTGGCTTCTTTTGAGATTTTTAGCAAAAGTTGGCTTTTCTCCTCATAACACTTCAGAAAAATGTTCACCTTTTGAAATACAGTGAAACCCAAAAATGCAAACACACCAACATACCAACAATTTGACTTAGGGACACTTGAAAATTCAAAAAATTGGGGCCAAACAACCAGAAAATATTTGAACATATAAACACTTTTTCAGCAATTCTAGAAATTTTAATTTGATTTGAATATCACTTGAATAAATTAAGCTGTTTCAAATGAATATTATAATATATTTACTTAAATTTATAATCAAAAATAGGTTAATTTTGTGCTAATCATTTTTAGTAGTCTCTATGATCTGTGCACAGGATATAGCAAGACTTGAACTTTTTGTTTCTATTTTTGAGTCCTTTTCATGCCAGAGAATCATATTCTCAGCAGATCTCTTTATTCTGAATAGTTTTATTATACATCTTATTTAAGCCTAAAAACACATTTTATTTGATTTTTTGGGGAATTATTTCTGATTTTCCATGAATTGGAGAACCTCTATTAAAGGAGTTCCCATTGAAGTCTATGAGAAAACAAGGTCAAACATGCAGACATTCTGACATAGGGACACTGTTCAAGCACCAATTACATCTGCATTTTGAGGTTTCACTGTACATTATTCCAACTTTTCCTTCTGAAAAACCTTTGTTTAAGCCCTAATTTTATAAATATTTGATGAGATTCAGCTTCATTTTCTTCATTGGTGCATTACAGTACTTACTTTTTTTAATGGTAACTTTTCTAATACCTGCCATAAAGTCTTTAAGCAACACTTTTTTGAGTTTGCAACACTTTCATGGAACTTAGCCAGTCCACAGAAAGTTTTTTGGAATACACATGGTACAGTACCTTGCGATTGAGCCTTAATCTGTTGCCGCAGTAGGATGAAATTGCAAGGCAGTCAAATTGCAAGACACTTCGTGAAATTCAAAAATATCAGTAAAAAATGCACCAAAAAAGAGTCCAAGGCTGGTCAAATTTCAGGATGACAAGGGTTGAATTGCAAGTCAAACTACCTGCCAATTTGACCATCAAATTGCAGGACAGTTGAATTATGAGAGGTTGAATTGCGAGGTACCACCTGTATTCCAGACTTCAAAAAGATGGTTGGGGAACAACCTGGGGAAAAAGCAATTAAGATAGAGAAATTCCCATAAAGCAAGAAAAAAGGTGGACAATGTTTCCAGACTTTCTGTGTCCTTTCATTTGGCAAATACCACAGGGGCACTTCAAAAAGTTACATGAATTCTGATTTTGTCAATTGATTGTGTGTGCATCACCACAAGTACGCGTCACTTCATCGAATCTACCTCGTCATGCGTTTTAACTCGGTTCAACCTCGCATTCAGACGTGAACAAAATTTCCACTTGGAATGAAATAATCCTGCCTGCCTGCCTCTAAAGCTTCATTTATTTTTTTTTCATCTCCACTCAATAGAAGATCAATGTGGTGGTAGAAAGAGAGAGAAAGAGAGAGAGAAAAGGGACAGCGTGATTGTTTTCTCTTCCACATCAAAACGTGAAGCGATTTTCTCGCTTGAGATATTTTTTCCTCTGTGACATTTTTTTTTTTTGAGTGGGGAGTCGGAGACAACTTGTCAATCAAACACAGTCCATCGACTTGGCACCAAAGTGATTATAATCAGAATTTTTCTTTCTAATGCTCCGATTGTGCTACTGATCGCTGTCAGTCATGGAAGATTTTTTTTTTAAAGAACTAGTTCCAACTTTTTCACGGGTTTTTCCAGGAACAATTTCAGGTGCTATTTTCCATTTAAAATTACCCGATTGCAATAAATATTCCGACAACTTTTGAAAATGTCTTGCAAAAGTCCCGAGACACTAAGCTTCGACTAAGTTACGACATATTTGTTGAGGAAAATAATGAATCGCTAGTTTGATTGATCATGGCAAATAATCCCGATTATTTTCCGTATAAAGTATGCCGAATTTTGCTTCACATTGGATCAGTTGGGTTAATCATGAGCATAGTTATTTATAAAAAGCTATAATTATTATTAGCACAGAATTACACAGGATAATGAACGCCAGTGAAATTTCTAAATAATTATCATTAGGAGTAAAAATTAGCACGCAATATTTTTCCCTTTTCACGTCCTGGCGATTGAATAGTCAGAGAAATTATATTTTTTAAACTTTATCCTCGCAATAATTTTTCATTCCCTCTTCCTCTAAGTAATTTTCAAAGAAAAGTGCTGCATTGAATCTTCACTGCAATCAACCAAAGCATGTCTTCTATTTTGTCTCAAATCACACTCAAGTATGAAATTTCCACTGATAAACTTTAAATCTTTACAAACAAGTCTCTTCCGTGGGCATATGTTGAAAGTGACAAAACGTCACTCATTCCCAAAATATTCGATAAAAAGTCTTCTATAAAATGTCAAACATTTCAAAAAGGGCGAAGCAAGAATCATACCGTTCTTGTCTTCAAGTCAGCAAAAAATAAATAAAATAAATATCAGAAAGTCAATCTCAAAACAAAATGAAAGGTCTTGATGGTCTAATTTTTATGACACGCCGACATTCGTTAAATCTCGTCAGTATTTCTTCATTGGTACATCAATTTTTAAATTCTGTTTTGAACCTCCACTGCAATGAACATCAGTGTCATCTCTATCGTCTCAAATCAACACATTTAAACTTCAAATTTTCTTTAATAAACTTCGGATCTTTAAAAACAAGTCTCTCTCGATCGTGCGCATTCTCGCTAAAACATGCCTTCGATACTATTATGTCCCGAAACCTTCGACACGAAGTACACGTATTTTATAAAATGTCGACAAATACCACATCTCAAAAATCCGAAGTAAGAATAAAAAAAAAACGCTCCTGCCTCAAATAGACCGAAAAATGATTAACAGAAGTTCAACCCAAAAGAAGGAGAAAAAAAAAAGAAAAAAAGGTTTGATGGTCTAATTTTTATGACACGCCGACACGAAAT
>CAJPEX010001297.1:0-37506 GCA_905338405.1 Notodromas monacha | reverse complement strand
TTCCCCCAACCCCCCCCCCCCCCCCCCCCCCACCACCAAGGAACCTTATTCCCGAAATATAAAATCCCCCTGCAGAATGTTCCACGGAATTACCGCTACAAAAAGCCCCCGTAGTCGGTCACGATGCGCCAGAAACCAATCATAATCCCGACCATTAAAATAAGAAAAATTGAACACATGTGCATTAAAATTTCCAAAAAAAAAGTATATTTATAAAAAATAAAAAAAAAACATGGGTACCATATTGCGCATGCGGGGGGAGAAAAGCGCACAGGACAAATCGTGGGTGTGAGTTGTGGGGGAGGGTGGAAATGGGGAGGAAAGTTGATGGGTTCCGAGAGAAATTTGGCGGCCGAGTCGCACGATTTACACATACATTATATCTTTTTTTTTTCAAAGAAAGGAAGAAAAAAAGGGAACAAGAAGAAGAAGAAGAAGAAGAAGAAGAAAAAAAAGAAAACCGCCGCCGGCCTGAGGCACATGAAAACCGCCCGAGGCGGCGTTTCGCAGAAGCCAGCAGCAGCTGTTTCCGATACGGTTCCACGCCGAGCACCGGAAGCCGAAGGTTTGGCCACGGGCGCCGATCGAGAAACACAACTCGCACACCTACCTGGGTTACTTCGAAAAGTTTAACGAATTTCTGATTCCGCCAATCGATACGTCATTAAAATGAATTTCTTAAAAATTAATCCCAGGAAGAGAGAAAAAAGTGGACACTGTTTCCAGACTTTCCGTGCCCTTTCATTTGGACATATACAACAGGGGTACTTGGAAAAGTTTCATAAATTTCTGATTTCGTCTATTGATACCAATAAAAAGCAATTAAAATAGAGAAATTCCCAGAAAGAAAGAAAAAACAAGACACTGTTTCCAGGCTTTCCGTGCCCTTTCATTTGGACACATACAACATGGAGTTCTTCGAAAAGGTTCACGAATTTCTGATTTTGTCAATTGATACCAATAAAAAGTAATTAAAATAGAGCAATTCCCATAAAGAAAGAAAAAAGGGGACAATGTTTCCAGGCTTTCCGTGCCTTTTCATTCGGACACATACCACAGGGGTACTTCAAAAAGTTACATGAACTTCTGATTTTGTCAATTGATACCCATCGAACGTCATTAAAATAGAGCAATCCCCAGAAAGAAAGAAAAAACAAGACACTGTTTCCAGACTTTCTGCGTCCTTTCATTTGGAAAATACCACAGGGGTACTTTGAAAAGTTACATGAATTTCCGATTTCGTCAATTGATACCAATAAAAAGCAATTAGAATGGAGAAATCCCAAGATTTAAAAAAAATTGAGCACTGGTTACAGGTTTTCATTGTCCTTTCCTGTTGATTCTCTGAATTGTGGTGTTTAAGATGTAAAAAAGGCGAGTAAAGTGGGATATACCCCGAGATGCGGACGCTCCAACATACGGACGAATAGAATCAGGAAAAAACTTTCCCAAATGGACTTGGTATTAACTTCAAAATAAAAATAAAAAATTGCCCAAAATGTAAGCATTGTCTGGAGATCCGGAAACTTCGCCAAAATTTATAGAAAAATGAAAAACGTTAATTTTTATTTTGATATACTGTACTGTATCTTGAATGAATGTATTCACAGTAGAATCTGATTATGAAAAAGGCTTGGGACCAGAAAAAAGCTTTGTTATAAATTATACTGAAAAAATTCGCACCTTGGAACCTTACTAGAGTATATTTCGAATATAAGAAGAGAAAATCATGGAATATATTTAGAAAGAGGTTATTCGTTAATCACCAAGGCCATTTTTTAAATCTACAATATGTGCGGTCAATCGCTCACCAATCTGACTAAAAATTCTCATTTGAATTTGTGTCTTATAAAATGGTAAACCTGGGTTCCAAGAACTTTCTTCAAAGAATTTGCGGGAAATTTCCAGGTCTATAGCACATGAATTATGGTTGAAAATTGGTTCAATGATGATAATTTTAACGCCAGCATTGCTTAATTTTGACGGGTGTCTCAATTAGAAATGGTCCATACGTTTTATTACCATATTTGAAAATATAGGGATTAATGAGTACCTCGGGCGATTTTCAATCGATGAACGAAAAATCAGCATAAAAATGCCCCGAATCTCGCGCATCCATTCCGATGGCAAATTGCTTCGATGATGGTAATTTCGATGTCAGTAATGCTTGATGCAAAGTGTGTCATAAATATAAATGGTCCGACAATTTCGATAATTTTCAAATTTGCCGGATGAGGAATGAAAGCTAAAAACTCTTTTTAAATGAATTTGAAAATCGTCATAAAAATTATCCTCGTCCTGCAGCTTAAATCAAGAGAGAAAAAGCAACCTCCTGTTGGTAATTTTGACATCAAAATCAAATACGTCTGTTGGGCATGCACGCTGGGTACAATAACGTACATTCTTAGAAGCAAAGATATTCTCCCTCCTCAAAATTTCAGTGCCAGGAACATCCTGGCACCTCAGCATATTTGACAATAACTGTTCTTGCCTCTGACTGTAAGGTAAAACCTTGTGAAGATTCATTAATGTCTGTCATATGTAAAAAGCGCATTTCTTAAGATTATCAGATCAGTTTTAATCAGCTGTGTTATTCCCAACTTATTCACATTTACTCCTGCAAGTTGCAAGTCAAACTTGTTGAGTTGTCAATCAGTTGTGTTTATTTGAAACACATCTTATCCCTTTAAACTAGGAAATCCAAAACAGAATCACGGTCCTGTCCTGGACTGAATAACGCATTTTTATTCTATCTCAAAAAGCACTCAACATCAAATTATATTGAGACCTTTTGTACCCTTGACATGGGGTGATCAATACATTTTGAGAAAGCCATGAAATCTTTTCTGCAATTAAAATACAATTGAAATTATTTGCTGGATAGTACGGATGCGTCCCCAAATGATAATTTGACGTGATCCTAAACATTTCTGCATAATACAGAGATACACCTTCCAATTTTTTTTTTTTAATTTCACAAAAAAAGAAGTCATGCTTAAAATCTCACACTGAAATCTTTAAAAAAAATTTGGCCGCACAAAACACTTCTCTGCAAATGCTGAAATTACAACGGCACTCTTTCTCTCTAACACAATCTTCTGTACAAAGAATTTATTTTGGTTCCTTCAATTTCATCGTAGAGAGAGAGAAGAGGCCAGAAAAAGGTTTGTAGAGAGGAGTTCCTTGTAGATAACTTGAAAACATGGGGAGAGAACCCTATGGCACTAAAAATAAATTCTTTACATTCAGATAAAATAGTTATAGAAAAAAATCGTAGTTGTAGAGGGAATTGCATTACAATACTGCACAGTATTTGGATTCTTTGCGTGAAAACTGTGCTTGAAATCAACTGAAAGTGTGTGTTGGACATGATGCATCCCAAAATGATAATTTCTAACGTGATCCAAATTTTTCCCCCTTAAAAAAAAATAAAACTCGTCAATACCCTACAGCAATCAAAAAAATTCTCCAAAACTTACGCACCGCCCCTTGTACATCAGACAAAACGCAGAATGCGGAGAAATAATGACGATTTGAAACAGAAAATAGGAATAAGAGTCATTATGTGGACGAGTGGAAAAATAAGAGGCAGAAGAGGAGAACATGTAGCAACAATAAGAGGCATGGCATTTTGGGATTTGGCTTTGCACGGTATGGTACGGTATAATAATACTGTGTACATTATTAATCCCCTTCCCGTAAAATTCTTCGATGGGAAAAACTTGGTGATGAGAAGCTGAATAACGGAGTCATCATGTGAACCATTGGAAGAAGATAACAAGTAGCAATAAGAGGCATGACATTTAGTATAGCATGGCATGGTACAGTAAAGTACAGTATTGTGAGTTGAACCTTGATAAGTCAAAAATCCTTGAGTTAATTTTATTTCAAGTCCCCATTTGAAATAAAATTCCCTTAGACCATTCCCTTAGACACAATAAACAAAAAAAAGGATGTGACAGACTAAGTTGGGCCAATGAACCTCTGTCTCAAAGTTCAGCATCCTTTCAAATCATTTTAGGACCACAATATCACCATTTACAATTTAGTGAAATTCTTCTATGCTTCCCACAACTAAAATGCTTGGTTCCATAACTCAAACATCTCCAACTCAAAAAATCCCTCATTAAATTTATTTTTGCTGGTCCCTGAGTAAAAACAAATTTCGAATTAGGGATGTTTTTTTATATCCTCGGCCTTAAATTGCTCCTAAAATGGTTTGAAGGGATGCTGAACTCTGAGACAGAGGTTCATTGGCCCAACTTAGTCCGTCATATCCTTTCAAAAATTGCAGCAAATTCTATTTATTTAATGGATTTTTTCTTACTATCCCAAAGAAATAATAGCTAAGAGGTCTCAGAAATTTTGGTTTTTGAGGAAAAGCCACTGAGTTAGTTTTTAGTTCGTTTTTTTTTATTCGACTTGGAGAGGTTCAACTGCAGAATATTGAACCCTATTTATGCCCTCCCCATCGAAGTCCCTGAAAAAAAGAAGCGGGGGGAAGTGAAGCTGGGTAACAGCGGGTTTCTCTCGCACCCATTGCAACGGGTCAGAATGAACGGTACGGTGTGTAACAGTGAAAAGCCCGCGTTCGGCTCGGACCACCACCGAAACGAATCTTGCACCCATGCTATACTTCACGTGTTTCTATTTTCTTTTACAACTTCATTGTTTTTCGCTTTCCCTGCACTATATAGTTGAAGGTTTTGTTTTACTCCTGTACGCAAGTATATGGTTCCTCTGCTGCTATATACCCTTAGAAAAGGGGGGGGGGGAATCAAACGAAGCTTTTTTGTTTGCGGTTTTCTCCGTGACTTCGGGGAAGAAAAAGGGGCAGAAGCTACAGGATATCTCAACAGCAGGAAAAGAAAAAGAAGAAGCAAAATACGCAACGAAAAGCAACCACAATCAATCGTTGTTCGTTTTACTGCAAAATGGAAATTTTGCCTTGAAACCTTCGTTTTTTGGCAGAAACCCAGCTAACTTTCTGAAAAGCCTCAATGCGCTGTATCCATCTTTAAAGTTTAAAAGGCAAGTGGCCTAGTTAAGTATAACGAGAGCAAAAATCTTAAGTTCAGCTATACTATGTCGAGAATAAATAATTCCAGCTTTTAAAATTTGTGTCGCGGGGCATCAAGTATGAAATTGAAGGAAATTTCTCTAAGCAATTAAATCATCAGTTCGAATTTACAACACATAGTAATAAATTGGGCCTTTTGTTGCGCTCAGAATCATTGGAATAATCAGGAAATATTTTATTTGAATCTTTCATGATGTTCGTGCTGAACAAGCTTGAAGAGTGGATAATAATTTATTTTTAAGAAAAAATAAATACATCTGTCACTCGGAATTACAAAAACCTTTTTCGAATAATCAAGAACAACCACAAAATTGCGCTCATGAGCTTCTTTTCTTCAAAAATCAGCCAAATCAATCCGGAAAATTCTAGATATTATGGTCAACTGCTCTATACCTTGAAACAGTCTTCTTTTAACAATTAAATAATGATTTACAAAAATTCGGAGTAAATTAAGGCTTCATATTTTGGTTTGAAATCGCGATCATGAGCTACTTTTCTTCCTAAATCAGCCAAATCAACCCGGAAATTTTGGAAATTCTGAGAAACTCTTTCTTATCTTACATATTTTTGAAAGACTTTTGGTTTTTGAATAAAATTCTGCAGTTTACATCACATCACCCACAATGAAATAATTATTCTCCTATTCGTCTCGCTCAGAACGTGAAGAAGAAATACTTTTCATGGATGAACGAATGCAGAATTTCTCGTTTTGCTCCCGAAAGTTTGAAAAAAATTGCAATTCAGCGCATTTAAATGAATAAAGAAAGAATATCACTTGCTTGCATGTGTTGGGCATTGATCATGAGAATCCCAATGCAGATGTTTCACAAATTATTTCTCACGTCATTCTTATTACTACAGCAGGAATCAAGGATCCGGGAGAGAACTCATTTCTCAACACGTTTTCCGACAATGAAAACAATTTTTAGAATACTAGAATTTTTAGAATACAATTTTTAGAATAATTAGAATGTTCGAGCATTCGCAAGTCCCCAAAATCGTACTTTTTTCGGATTGAGAAATCATTATATACTATTCAAGCATGTCCAGACGAACTCAAATCAAAGATTCAAATCAAATATTTCCAGATTATTCCACAAATTCTGAGACCCTTATTGGGAAAGTAAGTTTCGAAGGTGTACGTGAAAGCATTCCTGAAATCAAAGGAGTCTTTACACAAGGAGTCGTATAATTTTCAGAAACGGTATTAGAGCATCGGAGAAACATTCAGAAACGCTACGAACGCTCAACGCACTCAAGAAAGACGATGAAAAGCCTTTATACCCTTAAATGAAACTTCCTGTTAGCCATTTGACTTGGATCTTACTTATGATAATGGCCGAGTCACAAAGTCTCTAATAATGGCACTAAAAGCCTGCCATCCGAGGCAAAATTGATGATAAGGCACATTTTTACCACGAGAAGAATCAACGAGAGTTTTCACCACTGAATTGCATTGCAGACATTTTACTATCAAATTTCTCACAAAACTTACCAGTCAAAAGAATGCAGAGTACAGCAAATCTCGCCAAGGTCTTCATCACAGCTCCAGTACACATTTCCACAACAACTAAACAATGTTTTTGACTCCTTCGCACCCAATGGCTCACATTGGCATCCATTCATCTCATAGATCACCACACACTGATCCACGGTATTTCATAGTAATCAAATTCACACTGCCAAAGGATTCAATTCTTCGTAATCACATCATGATTTCACTCAGTTCCTAGAGAAACGACAAAAAGGATATTCTCGAATCCCATTTGAAGACCGTTGAATTGGGCTCTGAACATTTATTTGCCAAGCTTCCCATCAACCTAGCATATACAGTCCTATCTCCGCGGATTCGGATTTTCAAAATGCTGGACACACATTTGTGCTTAAAACTGCAAACATTATTTTGCAATGAGTGGAATTACCGTTGTTCAAATATTCTTCGTACTGCTGTATACTGTATTCATCTGACACCTCTGATTGATGATGATTTAATGGTGAATGGCAGACGAATCTAGAGATTTTCCTCCAAGGACTCAACCGAGAAAACTGCGCCTGAAAATGTTTGGGCTCTACAGTATACGGAAAGAATAGATGCGGAAAAAGATTTTCTGATAGAATAACCTACTGCTCTCCCTTTTATTTGCATCATAATAAGATGTTCAAATTGCTAAATCGTTTAACCTGTATCCAACACATAGACAGCAATGAAATGATTTCACACGTGCAAGGCGACGGAATGGAGCATCTCAATTTTCCTCGGAAAATTTGAAATCGTGAACATCCTTCAAGTTAGCCCCTGCAGGTATTCTGAGAGAAAATGGCGTGTATGAAACTGTCTTTTGGATTGCACTCTATACTTGCACAACATTCTGAATTATTCTTCAATCATTCCTCCATGAGATATGAAACGCTGATTCGAAGCACAGCAGTGTCAACCAAATTGGAACCCGTTCTTGGCGAATTTGAAGCATGCTCCCCAATTTCAATTCATGGATGTACATCATGCAGTAATATATAGAACACGATACACTCATCATCAGCAACAGAAACGTTTCATTCGCTCACGACATCTAAGCATGAATTCACATTGTAATCATGGATGAGAAATCGGTGGTGGGAACAACCCCGGCACCTGTTCCCCGCGGGAATCCATGCGCGGTGAACGCTGGGTTGCGACTGGCACGAGAGGAGCACCGCTTCCTGCGCAAGTCAGAGGCATTCCAAAGTTTCCCATCAGTCCCCCTCCCAAAAATCATATTCCTCCCGGGGGGAACTTTTTGGACAAGTTGGCAGCTGTAGAATTACGATGGGTACCTTATTGTACCTGGCATTTGAGTGACACAGTGACAAAGTATGTTCTACTTCCAAGAAACCATGAATTCCTTTTCCGTGGCATCCATCATATGGTTGACAATTTTAGTCAAAAGTTTTGAAAAACTATAAAGAAATTGGATTATACTTTCAAATAAACAAAGATATGATAATGATTTGATGATGATCAAAGGAAGTATGGTGCACTCTCTCTCCAGCAAAGCGATTTTCCCTGCTGAACTGCATGTGTAAAGAATCTTTTGGTCCCATAGCATAGGGGCTCTAGATAATAAATGGGTATGCATGGTGTATATTAATTTGGTGATTAAAAGAAACTGGAGCCTCTCATCTGTATAAGTGTGTTTTAATTTCTCTCTCAATTCTTTGAAATGTATGCTAAATTGAAAGTCAAGTTCCACAAAATTGCATTTATGATAGGAAAGGATTTTTAAATATTGTATTGGTATTCATTTTAATGAATGCAGAATTCTGTTGAATCCCGCGCGACTGTGGGTTGTCGTAGTACATAATTGATACAATACAGGACATACCGTATTTAATTTTATTCAACAGTGCCATCTACTAAAGTTGAAAAGAACTACAATTTGCCTGTAACAGCAGG
This sequence comes from Notodromas monacha, assembly GCA_905338405.1. Lineage (NCBI taxonomy): Eukaryota > Metazoa > Arthropoda > Ostracoda > Podocopida > Cyprididae > Notodromas > Notodromas monacha. Next base: position 28,993 of record CAJPEX010001297.1, on the reverse strand, counting down.
TGGTACAGTATTCCTTTCTAATGCACCAGGAGATGACAAACTTTGATTGCCAGGATTAAATCTTCTCTGTGCAGCAGATAGTATACGTCCAAACATAAAACTCTGAATGACTGAATCCCTGGATTTATTTTACCAATATCTCTAAAATTATTTCAGTTTCACACCCGTGAAAAAAGAGCATTTTATTAGCACTATTGCAGCTTGCATATACAAGTGTATGCGGCAACATCAAATAGCAGTCACTCTCGCGAACAATGCACAATATAAGATAATGGTGATCCCATACATCTGAAATGCGTCCCTTGTTACATCAGAATAAGTTCAAAATCCCAAAATGCAGGTCTTTATTTCGTGCACATTGCTTACGACGAAATACTCGAAGAAGCACCTCCTTTTCCGTTGAAAATGTGTAGATAGCGTTAATGTACAGCAGTAATGTGAAAATGAAGCAAACGAACGAACGAACACATCAACTTGAGCACTTCGGGCTTGCTCGCGACATCTATGTCAAGAGATATAATCGCTGGCACCTGGATATGCGTATCCAAGTGAAGGTAACTTTAATAAACTTACGAAAAAACAAACCTCTGGAAGTCCACGAGTATACGTACAAAATATATTCTGAAATAAAGTTTAGGTGTGATTGAATTTTCCGCTGATGGACTGTTCCACGACAGGAAAACAGATTAACGATCGCCGTTTTATGAACCTTCCACAAATTAAGACAAGATGTTGTTTAAGTTGTCATGCAATAATGTATAGCTATAGAAGATCTATCGCTTAAAATGTGATTTTGATGCCATATGTGTTCTTTGTATCATATTTCAAAGGGTTGAAAAAACAATTCTTTCTCTGCTGTGAAAACTTATTTTTGATGTAGGATCCGCTTTTAAATAGTATTTGATAAATTAACGTATCCCAGAGAGATTATTAGAAAATTTTCAATTCTCTCCTTTGAAATGGCACAGCAAAATGCAAAGACTTGACTTTACTGATCAAAATATTTTCTCTTTATGAGCTTATGGATTCCTTGTTCAATTAAAAAAAAATTTTATGGTCTTCCATCATAAATACAATATAGCCATCTTTCATCCCCAGAAGTACTGTACAGTATTATCAATATTTGGCTCTTATTTAAAATTTGAAATCCAAAATCCAAGACATATGAAGCACTTCCAATTTTTTCTAGGATAGATTCTTCCACACAAAACTTCTTTATATTTTCATTTTATCTGGACTGTAATACAATGAGACCCCAAGATGCAGATATAATTGGTGCATCAAGAGTGTCCCTAAGTCAACAGATCCCTAAGTTGTTTCTCATTTTCCCTTGGACTTACATTATAAAATTTTGAATTGGTGTTTTATAGACAAAATACTCACCATAATTGCATGAAAATAAAAATTTCCTCCTAATTGAAACTGATTCAAACAATATATTTTAACACAACATGGACATTTGGTAAATTGAATACTGATACCTCTGCTGTACAGTACATAGAAATGTTGGCATTCTCTGTAAAAAAAATAACCTTCAAGCAAAAAAGAGAGAAGGAAGTCCCTCTATGCTGCTGGAGGTAATTTTTTAAATTAGCCAAATGGATGGTAAATTGGTGAGAGAAATGCACAAGAACGTTTCTTGCATCAATTTTAGAGTTGGAAATATCTGTTCCTTGTAGTTTGGCCTGAAACTTTTTGCAATTTTATCACAAAATGTCCCTATGTAGATTCAGTGTCCTCATATCAGGCCTTTTTTATTAATTTTTTTATGGGAAAATAAGTGTCCCTATGATTGTCTGCATGTTGAGGTGTCTGCATGTGGGGGTATCACTGTATGTATGAAGGAGTTCATTGATGGCTCTCTGATTTTATTTGGGTTTTGTTTATGGTGGTGTTTTCTGTGGTATACTTCTTTCAAATATTTAGAGTTCACATTATGACCCACTTTTGTGTGGCATACTGAGCATCTGGTGCTCTCAGGCAAGTCAGTCTGCCAAATGACTTAATTGGCAGGATACTGGACTTAACAAACCAATATGTGGCAACAGTGATCCAGATCCAGACCTTTCTGCTTTGCTGTGGACCTATCTGCCTTGACAACTACAACAATTTGCAGACAAAATAATTGCAGCCAGGGATTTAACTAACAATAATTTCAGCAGACAGATTTTATTCACAGACAATTTGAGAGAAATACAGACTTTTCCTGGGCGCTTTCAACCAAATCAAACCAATTCATGGCTCTGAATGTAGAATACAGTACACAAAAACCACAACAAGTCAATAACCGTGAACATCATGAATACAAAATCATCTTTACAATAGTCAATAACAAATGCACAACACTTGATTGAGTTGAGTAGATCTGGCTTTGTGCATATGAAAAAAAAAATTATCCAAAATTCTCCATCCATTTTGTTAAAGCTCAGAGCTCCACCAATTTTTGATCTAGAATGACCAAGGAAAAATTGCTGGAATTGAGAATTTTGCTATTGATTCAGCAAATCAACAGCAAACATGTCTGCAAGCTTTTGACCTCGCGTCTGCTCAAAACTTCTGACCTTTCTCAATTTTCTTGTTTGCCATATATGAAGAAATCTTTGGCTGCAAACTTCGCTTTTTGAGAACACCACGATTTTTTCTTTTCTCACAACCTTTCACAAACAAATTCGACGGCAATAACAGACAACACGCAAAAAACAGAGCGCCTCTCATTGTCGTCATCAGAAATCAAATACCGTATACAAGGGTTGTCCCAGTTGAAATCATGACTCAGCCCATGATGTTTCGAGATTCTGGGATTTTAAAAATTTATTTTGAACATTTTTTTAAAATTTATTTTGAAAATTTTTTTACAATTTATTTTGAACATTTTTAAAAAATGTATTTTGAACATTTTTTTAAAAATGCATTTTGAACATTTTTTAAAAATGTATTTTGAACATTTTTCTAAAATTTACTGCACGGTGATAAGGGTAAACTTTCCAGTTACAGCCAGAGGTCGCTATCTGTGTCCCTGCTGGGTGCTGAAAATTTGTCTAACCAGCTAAAAAAAATTAAATTCTTATTGTTTCACCCAGTTTATTTTCTAAATTTTAAATAATTGTTGAAATAAAAATAATGTCATTTATTTGAGTTATCCTAAAATTTTTTAGCTATCCCCTCCTATATGAAACATGGGAGGAAAAGTCGGACTGTAAATTGAAAAACTTTTCTTTTAATTCGGGAAAATTCCCAAAATTATAGAACATCATGCGCTATGTCCAGATTTTTCTCTGGCAATCACACCTACTCTTGAATTATCAGAGGTCGCGTCCAAATGGGACAACCCTCGTATAAAAGGGATACTGAAGAATGCATCATATGAAAAAAAAAAAGATGATGTAAAAATCAGGGCACACAGGGTACCAGGCAACGACAGACGTTGCAAGGCAGACACATGAGTGTGAAGGGGTTACAGGTACACGGGCTGCAGGGATTGGGCAACCCGCAAAGCCCGCCTGATGAACCGCAGCCCATGCATCCCCCAACAGGAGCCCCGCAGCCGCCGCCACAACCGCCACCGCCGCCACTGCTGCAACACATCCCTGCAGTCTGCTGGCTCAGATTTGGAGATATGCACTGTGGAATACGTACACGATATTCTTCTTATTCCAAAAACCAGATATAAAATATGTGTGACCACTGCTATTTGGAGGGGATGCAAAATTCTTACTTGATTCCATTGAAAAAGAATTTAAACCCCTACTGCTGCACAGTTCACGAAATTACAAAAGCAAATGAAATTCCATAATTATGTAAATAATAAGGGTATAAAGAATTTTTTATTGTAAAAAGTGAAATATTTTCAAGATACCGACCAGAAATTCATTAATATATAAGCACGCTTTTGCTTATAGAAAATGTCGAAGTGTTTGAGCTTGTCTATGTCAAACTCAAAGGGACTCAAATAAATTTACTTCTGGGAGTTTCTGAGAAACATAAGTTGGTCTGATTCATGCTGATTTTTCAAAGAAAATTATTTTTCTGGCCAAATTATTATAAATGTTTTTTGTTCACACCTTTCCTATTTTTTCGGAGTTTTAAAATTCCATGCAAAAATTGCAACGAAAATAATTGGCTATTGATTTCTTGGTTTTCTGGGACAGAAATTCTTTAATTTGGTCCAAAATTAATTGAACAAAAGTCTTGGGCATTATAAATAAAGGAAAAATTCAAATTGGGGATGTTGAAATGTATTGTTCTCAAGGGAATTTGCCACTAAATATTCTTGAGTTTGAAATGGATTGGCTTGATTTCAGGTCTGACTGTAAAACATTTCTTGATTCAGTGAAGTGAAATAATTCTTTGTGATTTTCAGCCATTTTGCAAAGCTGAATATACATATATGAATGATTTATAGAAGGAGGACCTTTTTCACAGTAATTTTCTTCTGCTGTGATGAATGTTTTTTTCTGCTCAAACTTTGTGTGGTTTAATATGTTCAAGTAGGCCAATTTATCCATTAAAAAAATATCTCATTCAGCAGTGGTTTTAAAATAAATGTGCTTGGAAGATCACAAGTGGCCATATTTTGCCAATATAATATTATATCTTCAACATGAACCAAGAAAATGGTTCAACTTTTGTGCACCAAAGATGGGATATTTTTGCAAAATTTAGTGTGCATGAGCACTGAACATTAATAAAAATGCACTTTTGAACGAAGGCCTGAGCCAAGAAAAAGTCCGATATCTTTTTTATAATTGTACAGAATATATTTTGTTAAACAAAATTTCCTCACTGTGGTTTGAATTTTTTCATGCATTCCTAGCATTTGGTCAACATTGGGGATTTCTGAAGACAAAAGTATACAGTATTGTCAACAAGATTTTTCCTGACTTTGGCCTTCTGAACCTGGTGGCATGTTAGTGACCTTTGGTCAGACTTAAATTCGCCCCCCCCCCCCCTCCTTTAAAAATCCCAACTTAGCTGCAGGATTTTAAAGAAACCATTCTCTGTCCAATGATGGTGAAACCTCATTTGTCACAATCATACTGACCATAAATGTTACAAGAAATGTGAGAATTGAAATTCACCGTGGCTGTGAGAGCAGTTGCCTGTGGACAAGCCATGGCCTGACTAATTGAACAAAAATCTGATCAATTTTCAACTTTTTCAGTGCAAAAATGTTTTATTCTTATGTTTGGTCCAAATTTCTCCATTAGAATTAAGTGTAAAGAACACATAACTTCCTAAAACTTCTTGAAAATTTTGGACCCACTTATGACACGCACCCCTTTTTTTCTTCTGACATTGGGGAAAAAAGGTGCGCGTGGTACTCGAGTAAATACGGTATAAGCATGCTTTTGCTTATAGAAAATGTCAAAGTGTTTAAGCTTGTCTATGTCAAACTCAAAGGGACTCAAATAAATATACTTTTGGGGGTTTCTGAGAAACATAAGTTGGTCTGATTCATGTTGATTTTTGGGAATTATGGCCATAAGGGATGTTTGATAAAAAAATTTTTCAAATTAGGGATGTTAAAATGCATTGGTCTCAAGGGCATTTGCCACTAAAAATTCTTGAGTTTGAAATGGATTGGCTTGATTTCAGGTCTGACTGTAAAACATTTCTTGATTCAGTGAAGTGAAATAATTCTTTGTGATGTTCAGCCATTTTGCATAGCTGAATATACATATATGAATGATTTATAGAAGGAGGACCTTTGTCACAGTAATTTTCTTCTGCTGTGATGAATGTTTTTTTTCTGCTCAAACATTGTGTGGTTTAATATGTTCAAGTAGGCCAATTTATCCAGAATAAAATACAGTTTTGAAGGGCTGTAAATAGCCTCTCATTCCAGCGAAATTCTACAACTTCTTGAAGGAATCTGAATCCAGTAAAACTTTTTGGGAACCCAGCTTACTGTGCGCAATGAGGTTCCACCATAGCATTCTCATTCAGCAGTGGTTTTAAAATAAATGTGCTTGAAAGATCACAAGTGGCCATATTTTGCCAATATAATATTTTATCTTCAACATTAACCAAGAAAATGGTTAAAATTTTGTGCAGCAAAGTTGTGATATTTTTGCAAAATTTAGTGTGCATGAGCACTGAACATTAAAAAAAATACACTTTTGAACCAAGGCCTGAGCCAAGAAAAAGTCCAATATTTTTTTTTATAATTGTACAGAATATATTTTGTGAAACAGAATTTCCTCACTGTGGGTTGCATTTTTTCATGTGTTCCTAGCATTTGATGGTTAACATTGGGGATTTCTGAAGACAAAAGTATATAGCCAACAAGATTTTTCCTCACTTTGGCCTTCTGAACCTGGAGGCATGTTAGTGACCTTTGGTCAGACTTAAATGCGCCCCCCCCTTTAAAAATTCCCAACTTAGCTGCAGTATGTTAAAGAAACCATCCTCTGTCCAATGATGGTGAAACCTCATTTGTCACAATCATACTGACCATAAATGTTACAAGAAATGTGAGAATTGAAATTCACCGTGGCTGTGAGAGCAGTTGCCTGTGGACAAGCCATGGCCTGACAGAAACCCACAATGATCATTCCAGCACCACTCAGGAGCAAACAGAGGCCCATAAGAGCAGCTTCTTTGAATGCCAGTGACACAATGATTCCAGTGGTTGTCAGAGCCCCACCCAAAGCAGCTCCAACCCACCAAAGTGACAAGCATGGCAACATAGTTTCCACTATCTCTGACAAATCCTAGATGTCACTTGATCTAGGAGAAACACAATGAAAGGCAGCTCTGTTAATGTACCAAACATGACATGTTTCATCTATCTGCAACAGTTCGCAAACCGTCCAAAGAACATTAACACCAGTTTTTTCTTTATTGCGATAATGTACACAGATGAGAGTCAATCTCCAAAACACAACATGAATAGCAGCAAGTGACAAGTATGACAACATATAGCTTTCATTATATCTATACAAACCACAAATGTGTTGGCAAAATGTCCAAAGAACATTATAGCACCATAGCTTTTTTAAATTGTGAATGCAAACACAGAGACTGTATCTCCAACACAATATTGAATAGTGTAACAGCATTATTGAAATGGCTTGTCATGTCACACACTGAAACATAATCAAAATACAGGTGGATCTCCCTTAGAGTGGAACTTAGGAGTGATCCAAAAGATTGACAATCTTGTCTTTATTTTATGAAGATAAAGATTGATAGAATATCAGGAAATTAGAATTGGTGATCTTCTAAGCCTCAAATTAACCTTTTGGTAAATGTGTTTGATAGCTGTACTCAAACTTCAGAGTAGCAATGGTACATATGCCTAATTAATCACTTCCTTTTTTCCAAATGATCAAGTTACATTTACATTACTTTTCTGTTTCATTGGTTCTCAAAATTATAGCCTACAGGCTCCAAGAAATTTGAGTTTTTGCGATTTTAAGGAAAGAAGTCTTCATATTATGAAGATTTACATATCACTGTTCTTCAGAGAAATCAAACAAGGAAAAAATACAAAATTCAACATATAGGGATGTTTTCAACTGACGCAGTTTTGAATTAGCACTGTCGAAATATGCTGCTCAAATAAATTGAAAAATAATATAAAATCGCTGATTATGTGCCAGACTGGATCTTCAAAAATAAGTTTGAAAAGTGCCGAGAAACGCATCTCGGCGCCACATTTAATTTGCAATGACACCATTCAAAAAGCTCGTCTCACACTTCAGCAGTTATAATATGCCGCATCAGCCATTAAACAGAACATTCAAAACACGTCGTATTCAAAACACGTCGTATTCAAAACTGAAAGAATAGCACAATAATGTTTATACGGCACGTTTGGTGTCCGATTCTCATAGTTGAAAATTTTCCACAAAAAATTAACAAACGTACAGTTTTCACTTCTTCAAATCTTCGAAAAAAATTCTAAACACAAAACGAAAAAATCATTTTGATAATTAAGACTGATTATTCGAACTCAGTGTGCGCGTCGTCTTTCTGGCTCCGTGAAACCCGAATGTTTGAGACACACTTCGGGGGTTCTTTTCCTCCCTGGGGGGTCACTTTACGAGGCAGAGATTCCCGGCATAAGACCCACGCAAAGACAGAAAGACGGATGAACCCGGGGGAAGAAATGACTGGCCTGTTGCAAAAACATGACACAGTACGACGGTATGGTAAAACAATTTTTCCAAAATTCTCCCGTAAATTCGCAAAAAAAATTTTGCCCATAAAACGCTGGCGTCTTCTAATTATGGTACTCGTAAGTCAAACCTCTTCAAGTCAAACTTCAAGGGACCAGAAAAAATTCAACTTAGGGAGGTTTTGAATTGAGGTACATTAAAAATCCCTTTTTGTCCTGGGAAACTTAGAAAAATTGCTCAAAATTGTAAATTATGATACTCTGAGGCTGAAATTACTTCTTAAATGAGTTGAAAGCATCCTAAACTTCGTGGCAGGGTTCATTTGCCCAATCAAGTCTCTCACCTCCTTTTAAAACAAATCAATTTCTGTTCAAAATTTCATAATTCAATACAGTCCTTTGGAAACTTTATTTTAGTGCTATGCAATAATTCAACCGAATATACTCAATATGTTTTTCAACATCTATGAGTCAACAGTATCTCCAACAAAATACTTTATTCACGATGGTTTTATTCTGTTTGTTTTAAATGTCTGCTGGCCTGGCTGCTAAAATATCTATGGCAGGGAATTATACAAGATAATGTTGTCATATTCCCAAGGTTTGCTTTTGAAAGGATAATAAAATTTGAAGATTCAAATCAATTTTGGTAATATAAGATTAATTTTACCAGAATATCTTCAAAACCCACAAAGCTACGTTTTATCTTTCAACAATCACTTTTCGATGAGCAAGAAAAGCACACAAGTAGTTTTTTTAGACTTATTGTGTCAATAATTTCTGCTTTGAATTTTTTTCTAGGCTGTTGTGGCGCACTAATATTTTGCTATTACAAACATAACAATTGAGTTCAGCAGGGTGAACTAAAATTACAAGAAGCACACCAACATACTCAGCGGATTCCCGCAAAATTAGCAAACGAATAATCTTGCTCCTACGACACCTGAGCATCAATTGCCGTTTGGCACGAAGACGAAAAGCTCCCCTATACCTTTCCCCAAATACCGTACTGCATTTTGTACCTTGGTGGTCCCAGCACAAATGTTCGGCAGTCAAAATCCCACCATATAGCATCGGAATCCTCGCACTGGCTTTAGTTCAGATGATGGGTATAATATACAACGCTTGTTCTCCACGCCTTCATTTTTCCACTCGGATATAAATCTCAATGAAATTCAAAATTTTTCTAGAAATGCTGAAAAGTGTCCATATGTCGAGATGTTGTCCGAATGATGGGTATGTTTTTTTTTAATTTTAAAGTGTCCCCAAGTCAAGTCGTCCGTACGAATCGGGGTGTCTGAATTTCGGTGTCTCACTGCAATTTAAAAAAAAATCTTGGATCCTTTTTGGGGGATTATTTTTTACTTGCTCCAACTTGATTTGCGAAGCAGTTCTCATATATGAACATTCCTTCTGCTGTTGCACTGCCAAAATTGAATATATGCGCACGGTGGAATCTTGTTTCAAAAGATCTCATTTTGACGTATAATAATCGCTTACAGCAAAGTCCATTTTTAGGTCCCTTATACCCAAAAGCCAAAATGTCAAATGTGTATTTTAGGGCAAAGCTGTATATATTATTGGTCCCAATGTCTTCGTTTCGACGAGATTTTATTCCATCTATTGAATGATTACCTCGGTTCTTCTGGAAGGATAGCACTTTTTTATCTTTCGACTATTTTTGGTTGGAATTCTTGACTTCATGTTCAACAATTATTTCTGATAATTTCCAAAAATAATCTTGAAGATATATTTTGTATAAAAATAACGCAGAACTCAGCGCGCATTTCGAAATATTTTTGCTATGGGCTTTCGGTCTGTTCATTGTTCCAAACTGCGAGGAACAAATAAGTTCCTCTTACTTGACTTTAAATTTCACATTCAAAGAAAAAACAGCATGTAAGATAATTTAGAAAATGTGGCATATTATATTATTTGTACAGTAAAATCTTGTTAAAACAAACTCCCAGGAACTTGGTAAAAAATTTGTCATAACAAACAATTTTATGTAATATGATTTCTAACACATTTTAGACTGACATTTTGTAGGAAAGTGGCAATAAATACATTCAAGTGCTTCCAAGACAAATGATTTAATAATTATATCATAAATATGAGTATTTCTTGTCAGGCCGATTGATGACAAATAAAATAGAGAGAAAGAATAAACGCAGTCACTCAGCCTTTAACGGCCGGATCCTCTTTAGCAGAGTCCCTTTAGAATAAGCTTTATCCAAACACGCACAAACCACAGAAGGATACAAGGTAGCCAGAGGTACAAACAATCGCGCTAGGACGCAAGTAGGAATTCACAGTCAGGTAAATCCTCACGCTCTCAGTCGCAGCTCTAGAGATGTAATGTTCTCCTTCCCGAAGCCCCGAAGGCTTCGGGAGCCGGCGTTTGCTGCCGGAAATGATTATCTTTGTTCTTGACCCGGTTTACTGCAATGCGGTAAACCTGGTGCCCTATCCGCTTCCGGGTTGGCGTGTAGGAGTTGCTGTGCGGTATACCCGAGCAAGGATGCTACGCTCGGGTTGCCGCGTGAACGCGACCCCACATTTCTGATGAAATGAAAAGAAAACTTGAAATAAATGGTGATTTCCTTCTGCTGAACCTGCCATCCTACTGAAAAGTGACATATAATTGTTTCAAAATATACAATGGACAAAAGTACTGTACATGTAAGATGAATGCTTCCTTCTGAATAAACTTTTTCATTCATGCATGTTTCTGCAGATAGAGGAAAATTATTTCAAACATACAGTATATTGAGAAGAAAGGCATATAATCTAGAATGGAGCTACTGAATTTCCAAGAAATGCATCATGTTGAATATTTTTTTGAACAGGAAGATTTCTTGGCAGCATTTTTTTATGAAGTTTGAATGCTGCACCTTTTATTTTTTTGGTTTCCAGTTATACATAACAATCAAGCCCTATTCTCTTATTTACACAGAATGATGAACAAAAATTCGTTATAATGAGATTCCAGCCTGGAATGACTTTGTTGTAAAGAGATTTTTATAACATTACACCTATAGGAAACCGCCGGGACCAATAAAAAAATTGGTTTTTATTAAAAATCCGTTAATGTGTATAGACCCTCATACCTATCGAATGCTGGTTTTACTGACACATTTATAATGGCAGATTTTTTTATGTACAATTTATATTGGATCTCTCAGAGTGAAATTTTGGTCTGACGTCTGAGAAAAAAAAACATTTTTGTACAATATTCCGTTTCTCCTTCAAGAAAATATTTCCAGGAAATGAAATTCAATGTTCCACTAATTAAAATAGCCCTGTGCGTAGCCAAAAGATGATTATATATATAAACAGCTAGAAAGGTATTCTATTCTTTAAAAATTCTGAAGGTATACTTGGCAATTATTCGAAAGGGGTTATTTTAAAACTCTTTGTCATCATCTACACAGGAGAAATTCTTTTAGAAGTATGCGTTTCAAACCGCAACTTGATCGGATTCCCTGGAAATATCCTGTTTCATTTCTGCTTCCTCTAGCTCTGAGACCCACATATCGTCTTTACTTCGTTGTCATTTCTCTGAAGATACACAAGAAAGACAGCATGAGTAGAAATAGATGAAAAATAATTTGGAATATCTTCCGTGGAAAAAGTTAGCTTTACCCCCTGGAGCGAGCTGAACTAAGAGAAATCTAATTTTACCTGCATGTATAATAGCGAAGCAGACGACGGCATCCGAACACTTTTTCAACGTTCCAATTTTTCTTTCTGGGGCACAGTATTGAAAAATGTATTTCTTTCTTCTCTATATTTTTCAATTACAATATAATACGGGGATTTATGTGCTCATTTCTTGTTAATGACATATGTATGCAACTGTAGATGACACTGATCCATATTCATGCAGTGCTGCTACTTTCAGAATAAGTTATAAATGGAATTTTTTGAAGTTCGTATATAATACTGGCGTTCAATTTCACAAATATTAGCAAGACTCTTTCAAGCAAGCTCTCATGGGTGTGCAGCACATGCAAGCAATACATTCCCCAAAGATTCTTCTATGATAACACGTCGTCTGCTGCATGACGTGCCATCATGAATCATGATACATTTCGAGAAAGGCCTGGGTTATCAGAATTTTTATGATCGTGATCATCCTTTGAACAGACAAATAAACCAATACAAATCATCTGACAATTGGGCGGAAAAATGCAGGCTCCTATATACAATAATATAAATGTTATACGGATGCATATACAGTATAAGTATGGGTAATTCTAGGCATTATTTACTGCTGTTAATTAGATTGAATCACATTATAGATACAAAATTTCCCTCAATATGGCACATGATGGGTACTTTTCAGATGTATACTTTTTTTGAGTGACTAGTCATCATTACCGCAAAAAGGAAGCCACCAGCACGTAAACGCGATCTCTTTAATGAATTTATAATCAATGAATATTCGTGATGGTACCTTTTAAGATGCATTCATTCATTCATCTCTGCCACCGCACTGTTCACACGTTTTGTGCCATCATCTTGTAAAAAAAAACATACTAACGGAATTTAATGCATGTTTTCCGCCGAAGCATAAACGCATGCTTTATAAATAACAGCGGGATTTACGTTCCCCTGAATTGGAACCACTACATAAATGTTTGCGGTAAGGCTTCCCAAGGAATGATCCCCCGTGGAAATCCCACCCTAAAACCTAGCGTCATTAGGGGCGCCGCCATGTTTTATCTCTGCTGCTCTCTATCCGTCGAATGTTGTACTTTTCATCATGTTCCATGGTCAGCAGAAGTCACTGAGCTCCAACCTGGGCTCATACTGTGATACTGTGCGCATACTTGTGACGTAAAAGCGATTTACGCTGCGTCCAGGAAGTCCCGTGATGGGTGACTAATTCAGGAAAATGATGTACAGTATGTGTAGAGCTATCATCCTTGCGTTACAGTTGCAGATATTCTGTCGGGCATGTCGTAGTTCGGAATCGGATCAATTTTGTGAACCTTCTCATAATTACTTTCTATGTCGCGAAAGTCTACTGATTGAACGTGCATTCTTCCGTATCTTCTGTTGACCATTGATTCCTGCCAGCAGGGCTTTCTCGGGTCGAAGATTGCTCCTAATTTTTATCGATTGGTCGATCGTATTCGCCCCGATACTGACTGATACCTTATTTTCATCGAAGAGGTCTAGATTGTGGTTCTTACTGTGCTATACGTGTCCCGAAGATGCCTCTATATCCAACCTTGGAGGATTTGAATGCCCATCAGATGGTCACCGTGAGTTCAATATTCGAAGCATGCCGCTTATGTGCTCATTTTGTTCGTTTGATTTAGGCTCAGAACCGGGCAGATTTTGCTCCGCAGCCGAGTGCTCCCTATCCGGTGAGCCCGATCCATTCAGCAGCTTCCGCTCCAGCCCTAGATTCATCTTACGTCCACAGCGCAACTGCGCTCTACCCTAATTTGGAAGATGACTACATGGGTTTCGATTTGAGAGCTCTCAGAGAAGCCGCTAATCATGTGGACTCACGCGTTGCAGCCGTGAGGGTATGTGTCTTAGGATTTTGTATGCAAGTCTGGTTGATGAGATCCACTTCCTTCCTCGATGATTTTCCAATTTTATCCCTTATAAAATTGGGCACATCATCAACGTTATGTTGATTCAATCGAATTTTTGGCTACTCAGTTGTTGACTGAGTTTTGATGAATTAAGCTTTGTTGGATTAAATCAAGTTCCCGGATAGGTTCATTTAATCGTTGAGCTAGCTCAATTTGATATTGTTGAGTTACCTATGTTGGTGACCCAACCGGAACTGGGGTATCTCAACTGAACCAGTCTCGTGTCGCGCACAGTAAAGTTCGTTTTTAAAATTCTAACGAATCATTTGTCTTGTCAGGCACCGGAACACGTCGCATTGAATAATGCCCACAATTCATCTGCTTTGAACCGGTTCGTTGCTCCATTGTCGGGAACATCTGTGGGATTGAAGCGTGCTCAAGTTACACATGGAATCCGTGAGGTGATAGAAAGTCATTTCTCCTATGAAATATTTGAAATATGATTGCATTTTGTGTATCGGACTCCAGGTGATCCTCTGCAAGGACGCGACTGGGAAAATTGGCTTGAGAGCTAAGGCTGTTAGTTGCGGTGTATTCGTGCAACTCGTGACGAAGAATTCACCTGCTGCTCTTGCCGGGATCCGTTTTGGCGATCAGATTTTGCAGATCGATGGAGAAACCGTTGCTGGATACTCCATGGAAAAAACTCACAAAATTTTCAACAACTGCGGAGTGAACGGAATCCGGATTGTCATTCGAGATAGGTACGCGATTCTCAACTCATTCTGTACGAAATGTTTCTCGTTTCTTTTCTTTTTTTTTTCTGGAAAACATACGGCTGAGACGTAATTTCCATGGCTGTAATCCGGGAGATGTGTGATTCGCAAAAATTGAATCACAACTTGATTCTGTGAACCCATGAGAGTTTTTTCCTCAAAGCGTCAAAGATTCTTGTCATTTGAAGTCGAAAAACCTACCTGATCAATTAATCATTCTATGACCTTCCGAACTCGGAAAATTGTCGATTTCGAAAGTGGTGGCTTTTTTTGTGGCAATTGATGTGCCTGAACTTTGAAGTCTTAAGTTCTTCTATTTTGAAGCCGTCTACTCCGTACAAATGCGTCAATGCAAATCGAAGTTTCATGAATACAGGTCAAGTTGGGTTATATTAGTGCTCATGTTTTTCGCTGTTGATGTGGTCATGCATGAAAGATGATTGAAAAAAGTGTGAAATTGGTAATTCATAACAGAAACGAAATTGTTTCTCCTGAAATCCTGCTGTTGATTCGGTTTTGTTTCGATAGTTGAAGAATGAGTCCATGAACAAAATTGTGATGAAACATTTTATTCCCGTGAACTTTTGGTTTGTTACAGACATTTTTTTTTCTTTCAGACCATTCGAAAGGACTGTCACGTTGCACAAAAGCAGCGATGGGTTTGTTGGATTCCAGTTCAAGGAAGGGCAGATTATTTCGATTGTGAAAGAATCATCTGCAGCCCGTAACGGACTTCTTACGGATCATCATCTTTTGGAAATTGATGGACAAAATGTTGTAGGCCTGAAGGACAAGGAAATCACAAAACTCATCCAAGATGCCGGAAATGTTGTCACTGTGACAGTCATGCCCTCCTTACTCTTTGGTCACATCATGAAAGAGTGAGATGGCTATTAATTATACTACAGTATATCATTCTTCTCTGCATTCATGCCTGATTTTCCTTGTCTTCAGAATGGCATTCAGCTTGGTCAAGTCGTCCATGGATCACGGTGTTCGAGATTTCTGAACCACAACGTGCATTCCTTTCCCAACGGCGCTCATCGCATGTGCTACGATATCTACGATTCATTCTCAGACCAATGCTTGCTGATTTTTATTTCATTTTCTGCTGGTCTAGGGTTACGGTTTTTCCATTCTTTTGGCATTATTGTTTTGCCCAGATGCCATGTTAATATTCGCGGATACTGGTGTCAGCAGATCGACATGGAGTGCATTTGAATCATTTCGCTGCAATCGTGCGAAGCATGTTTGAATATGAATGGAATTGTGGCCGTTTTGTTGTGATTGATATGACGTGAAGAAGCTTTTGCGTTGTAACGAAGTTTTTGTAAATTTTCAGATTCAACGGATTTAGATGTGCCTTTTTCGGAATACAGTAGTTGATGTTACGTGTCGGACTCCACCATCAAAGAGGCAAAAAAAAATCTTGAAATTCTGTATTTTCGCTGTTCAGTTTGTCTCTCCCATGTTTGACGCTGTGGTGCTGAAGTTTTCATGGTTCATGGTGTTCTCGGTAGAACTAGTTCTGTGGTGGAGAACCTGGATGCTGAAACTTGAGGTCAATGCCCATTTTTCTTCAGCTGGATTTCCAAACAGCCTAGCAACCTTTTTTGATCCTAATTCCTCATCGTGTCTGGTTTTTGAGGTGACATATGCTCTTAAGATGCATTAAAGCGAGGCCATCATTCATTTCATGCAATATTTGTTCTGAATGGCTGTGGTGGGATCATCGGATGATGGCAATTGCATGAGGTTCCCTTGTGTTTATAAACGTGCAACTTCCTATCGTTCGGTATGCAACTTGATTTATGTCAAGTCTTTCAGGGTCTATCACCTCCTCCAAGTTTTGACACGTGTATTGTCGAATATGATCAGGGAACTACGCAATGGTGTATTTCTTCGCTAAACGTGAAACCACCGACGATTTCTTGACGTTGATCAGCATGTTTTTTTGATGCATTTGCTCGGCGAACTGCTGGTATTTCCGTGAAACATGGTCCGATTTCTCGAAATGTGTCATTCCTTTTCTGGTTAGTTGCCCGCAGAATGTGAAGACGGATGTATGAGCGGTGGACTGTCCTAGGGATGTAAATAAAATCGGTATAATTTGACTCGCTGGAGTGACTCAAGTTCATTTATTTTGAGAAGAGAATATTGAAGCGTTTATTTCTGCCTTCTGACGTATTTGAGTTAAAAATCTGAAACATTTTTTGATGTTACGCGGATGTCTTTTTTGCGTTTTAGGTGCCAAAATTCGATTCGGAAATTTTTTGAAGTGAAGATCCATGGCCACGACAATTTCCATTCGCGATGAATGGGATAACTACGCGGCTTCTGGAAATAAACCCGCGCAAACGAGTACATTTTCATCATTCCTCAATGTCTTCAAGTCCTCTGGTGCAGGGGATGGAGACAAGGATCCTCTTGTGGACAATCTGAGTCTGAACGAAGCTTCATCGGATAGTGAATCGTGTTTTCCTTCATTGGTGAGTTCGAACAAGAGTCACCTTGAAGTTTTTGGTGGTTGATCGTTTGAGAGTGAGTTGTGTTGCGTCTTCGCTACAGACTCGCGTGCAGAGGTTCATGGGATTTTTCGCGTGTTTGTTCATTGGGATGCTGTTCTTCGTGCTTGCTTCTTTGTACTTGCCGGTGCTTCTGCTCAAAGCGAGAAAGTTCTCGGTACTTTTCACCTTCGGCAGCCTTTTCATCATGGGCAGGTTGGTGATTTCTTCCTTTCTTGTGTAAAAGTGGTTGTGAAGAATTGGAGTATTATGAGAGTTAGTCGAGTTTTAATGGAACCAACGATTGCGTGAATATTCAACCGAAAACCTACCCAAGGGTGCTTCTTTTTTTTGGTGGGACGCACAGTCGGTGATTTCTAATTTCTAAATTTTCCTTGTGTTTTTGTTGAGAATCGATGCACTTCGAGGTATTTTCAAATAGTCCCGTTCCGATCATTCATGCGCCTCTTTACCGTCCCACTGATGATTATTTATATCAGTAATACGTGAACGACAAAAGAGACAATTATGCGTTATACTCTTCATTTTTTGACTCAATTGTTTTTGAATTCACCTTCGAAAAGTTTCAATGTAATTTTTTTAGTTTTTTCGGGATAATATCCAGAGTTTATCAGCAGGGGTGCTTTTTGGTACAGTTCATTACTCAGTTTTTTTTGTTAATGAACTTGATCCGTTTTAGTGCGTTTTCCATTTCATTCGATTAATTGAGTGATTAAAGGCGTATATTTTTGAACATCCGATCCATTCCAGAGAATCAAAAAGTCTTTCATTGGTGTATTATGAAGCTACATGAATTGTTTGATGTGTTCTGTATGCTTTTTTGCGATTTCTCTCTTCGATTGAACCATTGAAATATTGAATGAATTTCGAAATGAATATGCAGTATAGTATGTCTGCCGAAGAACATCCTGAAGTATTGAACGAGGGAAAAATATTGAATCAAGCAAGTATCTGCGCATTCGTGAAATTCAGGAAATCAGTCTATGACTGTAATTTTTTTTTCTGAGTGTATTGACTGCGGCGAAGATCAAAAGAGAAAGAAAAGCGCTTTTTGGAGCGTAATTTTTTGAGACCATGGTTAAATGATCTTAATAGATGACTGGTTTATTTTCTGAGTGGTTGAATGTTTTTAAATTGGTAAGTTATCATGTCTGATGATCAAGCGCTTAAGAATCTACAAATTTCCGATTGAATATCGGAATCTAAAACGCGATAATTGAATACGGAAGTGTGGGTGTTGTTATATTTTTAGTTGGTCTCTCTTCAAAGTTTCGCACATTTCTCGCAGCTTTTCGTTTCTCATTGGTCCGTGGAACCATCTTACATCACTGGTCAAGAAAGAAACGCTCCCGTTTTCCGGAGCTTACGTCGGAACACTCATCGCCACTCTGTACTCCGCCTTGTCAATTCAAAGCACCATTCTGACGGTGATTTTCGCCTTTGCTCAAGTCATGGCGTTGTTGTGGTTCATCATGCATCACATTCCCGGTGGCGAGACTGGCATGAAGTTCATGACAAAGTTGTTCTCCACGGCAGTGGTTAAGTCTCTGCCAATTTGAATGCCAAAAGAATCTTGTGCCGTGTGAAGTGTCGGGAGCCTGGTTGTGTCTGCTGTTGTTTTCTGCATTGCACGTTTGGTTTCGGGGTAGACATTTTTTCAGTGTGGTGGGTTGATGCAAGCAGGATGTCCTTCGTGTCCAGTGTGATGATGATGATTTATTGGAGAAGTTAGCGAGGTTCTCCTGGGTAGATTTGAACGGAGCGAAGAGGTGCATGGACTTGGACAGGCGTGTGTATTCTTATAAATTTTGCGAGCTCAGATCAGAGCGTATTTTTTTGAAAAAGTTTGATCGTTGCACGCATGTTGATGTGGAAGATAAAATTCCACGTTGTGATATTGTTAGGATGGTCTTCGTTTCTTGTCAGGATAGGATGCAGCTGATTTTTCCGCACGAGTCACATGGCATTAATATAGGGATGAATCTTCGTACTGTGATTTCAAAATTTTAATGGGTGTAACCTGCTGTGAGGTTTTACTTATGTTAAGGATTGACTACGGTGGATATCCAAATTGCAATGTATAGTTGAAAAACCAAACTCAATCTTGGGGCAGGCGTAATATCAGAGAAATTATCGTAAGAGGTGAAGGTTTTGATGAAAGCTATGTTGATCCAGTTAATTTTGGCCAGAGCTTTCCACTTATTTTACAGTGTGCTTGAAATTGTTCAAGGAAGTTGAAAATTGAAATTTACTTTTCTTTCAAATATCATTTTCTTCATGTCTTTCAAAATTTTCTAAATGTTGTGTGTTTCCTTTTAATACATGACGAATCAAAAATATTTTCAATTTGCAAGATTGACATAAGCAAGAGTTGACGAAATAAAATAGCTTTTTTTTCAAAGCAAATATGCATAAAGTATTGCTCTGTGTACTATGTGTACAGTGAGAGATATAACTCCAGATAATTTATGTTTCAACTGTCTTGTATGCATATACCATGCAGTACTGTATATAAAGTTTATATATAAAACACTTGTACATTATAAATCAGAATTCCCATTTCATTCATAAATATGATACAAATTTAATTTAATTTTTAGCACAATTAATCAACAACTTTTATATACCTTGCATGCTATGGTGTTCATTATTTGATGTGTCTTGTATATGCATAATGAATGTTTCATAATCAAGCTCATGAGCTTGATTATTTGATTATGAATGCACAGTAAACATAATGACTGTTTCACAATCAAGTTTGATTATTTGAATATGTATATACAAGCCATAAATAATGAACACCATAGCTTGCAAGGCACAAAACCAGATTATTGGGTTGCATTGATTTAATATGTGAAAAACATTCAAATCAAAAACTTGATTAATTTGGCAATATTGAAATTATGAAGCAAGAGTCAATAAAAGAAAATGACATTTTTTCAAAGCAAAGATGCATACACTCTTGCTGTGTGTTTCATACATGCAAGTATGGGTGAACCTTGATAACTTGAACCTCCCTAAGTCAAATACCCCATAAGCCAAATTTTTTTCATGATGTTCCCATCTGAATCCCTTTTAGAAACAATAGATTAAAAACCTCCAACAATAATACATGATTTGGACAACATTTGACCTCAGATATGAGGACAAAAAGCAATTAAGTTTAGGGAGGATTTTGATCATGTTAATATAAAACCTCAACAATGGAACAATAAGGTGATGATCTTCCTGACAGAAATTACCCAGCAGCCTCTGCTTCAAAATTTATATAACAATGCTGCTCCACTTATAAATGGTGCAGCAGGGCTTCTACAGATGGTGTAGCATGGTTTCAGATGGTATAGTATAGTTTGGACCATGCCACACTGTCTGAAGACAGCACAGCTTGGCATATACAGGGCAGAATGTCCTTATTTGGTTCCTAGGAAATGACATTTTTTCGAATAAGTTCGGATTTTTTATTTTTAGCTGTCACTATCCAATATTTTTCAACTTAAACTATACTAGAAATTTTAGAACCTCAATGCTTACATGAAGCTGTTTTTTAATTGACTTTGCCTCCACATGAGAATAACTTATGAGGAGCTAAAGCTATACTTGGAAGAATTATCAAAAATGACTTGGCATGCTTCACCAATTTATAACTTCATCTCATTGTAACTTTTTTCTGGGAAAGCAATTTCAACTTTTAAACCACCTTCAGATGCCAACTGAAATTTGGCTATCTTCATTATTTTTAAAGTTGAAACAATATTGATTTTTGACTGAGTTAAAATTAAAATAATTTTTGCGGCATGGTGGTCTCATGGCAGTGGAGCGGTTGTGGCACTGCAGTGATGCAGTAGTGGCATGGCAGTGGCGTTGTGGTCTTGCGGAGGTGGCATGGCAGTGGTTTAGCAGTGGCATGGAGGTGGCGCAGCAGTGGTGTGGAGGTGGCACAGCAGTGGTGTGGAGGTGGCGCAGCAGTGGTGTGGAGGTGGCGTGGCAGTGGTGTGGAGGTGGCACAGTGGTGGTGGCATGGCCATGCAGAGGTGACACTGCCACTCTACCATGCCATACAATATGACAATGCCATGCCCTATATGTGTTCAGTGCCACATCACACAATATTACAATGCTGGGCTGAACAACATAATGCCAAGCCATCCAGTGTGGCATGGCGGTAGCTTCAGATGTGCACTGAAATACTATTATTTTTAGTATTTTTTAAATCTAGGCTTCTCAGCAAATGAAGAATATTTATACATCAGGAATACTTGAAAAATCTACAATATATGATACCTTAATACAAGGTATTATGCCTAAATTTTCTGTTAAGTGCAGCCCAGGATGGAAATGGAATGGCATTATTCTCAAAGTAAGCAATGTGGTGTTAAGAAAATTAAACAGCATTGAATTATCAAAGTAAACAGTGGGGCATGGTCACAGTAAACACTGTAGCATTTTGAAATTATTGTGATTAGCGCAGTGTTATCAAAGTAAATGGCACTGCGCTTTATAGTAAATGGTGCAGCACTGTAGCAGTAAATGGCTCAGCATTATCGAAGTGGCAAATCGGCCCTCATCATTGCACACAGTTTCTCTTAGTCCACACCGTTCAAGTCGACCACACTGCAGCATTTACCTAGCACACATCAAAATAACTTCCACTTTGAGAACTTGCTCAAAAACACCCACACATGCTATGCACACTGATATGTTTCATGTATGCTACATGCAGGTGATATAATACTCCTGGTTCTGGTGCCTTTTCCATTTGATGCATTTGAAAATTATTTTCCTGCTTCTCAATCTTGCTGAAAAACACCCATATACTGTACACACACATGTACTTTACGGGTGTCCTATGGGTACTGCAGGCTTTGAATCACCCATAAAAAAAATTCACATGTACCCAGCCAACCAGGCATTACCTATGGGTGGTGCAATATAAGCCTACTTGTTATGCTTGCCTAGAAAACGCCTGATTATTTGCTGGGACTATCTACAAAACGAGGGACTCCGTTTCAATTTGACGTTTTTAAAACTGGCCATCTTGTGGCACAAGTAACCTGGAATAAATCACTCATATCGCAGTGGGTTTGCTTTTGATTTTGATCAGCCAGCATCCAGATATCCCATCTGTATGCTCTCAGTGAACACCATCCCATCAAGAAGATTGCTTCTCTCCCTTTCTGGCTACGGATGAGCTATCTCTTGTGGGACTACGACTCTTTCCCTTGCAAGTTTACACAGTACTTACTGAAAAGGCTTTGCGAAAAGAATGAGAAGCATCTGAATGGGGGTGGCTGAGTTCCATGACGGAAAACTTTTCCTTCGGATCTGTGTAAAAAATTAAATATACAGTACCGGTCATAAAAAAATTATATTAGAAGAAAAACTTGCTGATTTGAGGCCAGAAAGTTCCGCAACATTTTATTCCGTCCTTCCCGAATTCGTCTCTCGCAAAAACGAGAAGAGAAGTTCGTGTCTAAGAATAAAATCCCACCCCGGTCAACAACAAAAAAGGGTAACCCTTGACCCAACTTCCCGAAATGAGAAAAAAGGCAATGCCAAAAAACGGGGATTTTTCTTTTTTTGAATTCTTTGCATTCCATATGTTTCCACTAAAAAGCCCCGGTGAAATCCGCAACTGGCAAAAATTGCTTGAAAGCCACGTGGTATACGATTTAAAGAGAAGATTGAAAACAGCTTGAATGTTCTGTGTCCTTTTCCTTCGCCAACAATCGCGCGGGATTTTTGCGCGAGGTTTTTTTCTCCATTTTTGAAAAAAGAAAAACTCCGGGTAACCATACTTGATCAAACTTTCTCTCTCTTCCTCTCTTTCTTTCATCTGAAAGGGATTAACCGTTTTGTTTGAAATCTAGAAAATTGTTTTCGAAGGATCGAAAGTCGCATCACAGAGCATCCCCTCAAAGTGACCCAGAAAAAATAAAAGAAAAATTGAAGAAAAGAACCCATGGGTATTTTTTTCTAAAACAATGCCTATACATACTTTTTGTTGTTGCAGAAAGCGTGTCTCTCAAAGAACCACAAAAGTTTTGGCCGATGCTTTTCATGAACCAGCAGTTCTATATAAAACGGTACCGAGAATCCGCAGGCCCGAACGACATTTATATGTCAAAAATGAAAAGAAAATGTGTTCAACGTGTTCGCTAAATATCCCCGGAAAAATGCAACCGAAAACGTCGTCTCACTTCACTCACACACGCAGAAAAACGGAACAAAAAACGCTCGAAACACTTTCAGGTAACCATTGATAACTCCGCGTCAAATAATCCATTTCTCCGACGACTTCTATTTTCCAGACCCCAATACGCCGCAGATAGCGAAACGGAACTTTTTCTTGAGCACTGAACACCGAGATTCAAAAGGCCCCCGTTTCGCATGAAACGCTCGTCGACTAGAATAAGATTGGTTGTCAGGTAAGGTTTCCGCTGCGATCGAATCCCTTGGTGAACATCCTTTTCAACGAACCAATGTCGAGGTCAAATGCGAATTTATGTCAACCTTCAGTATGAACTTGTGATCGAGTACGTGAACTTCATCAAATACCGTAGCGCGAATTACTGCAAATTACTGCGTGAAAATTTAGATGAACCTCGATCTTTTTCCTGATGCAGTTTCTCGTCAAATTCTATGATCAGCTAAAAATCTTATCGTAGTACAGTAAAACGGTGATTCATATTATCGTTTATCCAAAATCAGCTCGTTTACCGCCCTCCGAAGCGAATAAGTGACGAATGAACACTCACCCTATAAATTATTCTTTAGAATTGGTCCAGAACTATATATACACCGTACACAAACCCAGTTCAACTCAATCTTCGCATGGATAAAGTTCAATCAACTATCTGGATGAAGAAGCCAGAGCGGCACAAGAATATTCGCGATGAAATCTGATTTCCCGCGATGAATGTCCATCATCAAAAACATAATGATACGGTTGATCACTTTATCAATATTTTATAAGATTAGCCGTAAACCACATTCGTCAGAACAGATATGATTCCAGTCAAGCGGCGAAACCATCATTAAGGCGTATACGCGCGTAATTGCCTTCTCTTTAGATGATTGCCGTTGCTTAAATGAACGATCGCGAAGATGAAAAAAACCAGCAATCGTCTTCAGGTGTCGCTCCTGCTCATCGAAGTGGACCCAACTATACTGTACAGTACAAAAGCTTCGAACACGCAGTCACTCCCGTTTTTCCTTTTCTAGGCCCTTGTTGACCAGGTAAGTACAAGAGAAAACTTCCGAGGGAGGACCCAGGAGTAAGTAGAAAGCAAGGTGTACATCCGCTTGGTCCGCATGGACCGTTTCTTCTTCTACTCCTTCGTTCTCTTTGCTGTCGGGAAGGTGACCCTGGAGATGACGTCAATGGTCTTGGCAATGCGGATGGGATGAATAGGTGGCGCTTTGGTCACCGCCTGCGACTGTTCCGCGGAAACGAGGCCTTGCTCCGCGGCTGAGACAGCGTCCTCTATGTCCGAAACTATCGTTGCAGGATTCGTAGGCCGCACAGCCTCTTCGTCTGATGTCGCTATGTGTCCCATCTCGCTTTCGACCCTGAATTGCGCGCTGCTGGTGGAATCTGGCCGCTTGTTTCCGCCATATTGACTTCCTCCTGTCACTCCATCACAAAAATCAGAAAAAATACAGTATGAGGTTCAGTGAAGTTCTCTTGTTATGTTCTTTCAGAGTAGGCCATGCATATCTGATATAAGACCCAAAAACTGGGGAAAAATTGATGGTTTTGGTGCCTGATGCATTCCCTACCCTGGTGGGGAAATTGGTGCACACTGGGGATATGTTTGTAATTTTACACAGGGACCCTGCTGTGCACCTGAAGTGTACCAAAGTTCTTCTGTTGCACATGCATATCCCCAATGTGCACCAATTGTGTGTTCACACCTGAATTACTCAGGGTCACATCTGTAAACAAATAAGTTACACCAAGGTTACTGTTGGTGGATTTGTGTGATACTCCGCTGTTATGTCACATTTGTGCACCAAGTGTAGCCCTGGAATGGTAGCAAAATTTCCTCCACAGGAGTGCACACTTGTAACCCCAGAATATCCCATATGCACCAGTTGTGACCCTGGGGTGCACCTATACTGTGGGGTCACTGCAAAAATAGCTCCCCACGTGGGCTATGCAGTATATTGAACTGTACAGCTGTATATACAGTATTCTTGAAATTGACTACCTAAAAATCAAGGAGCGGCCTCTGTTTGTGCAAGGCATAAACACACACACAGGTTCTGTTCACACTACAATTGCCTCACTATTAATCTTATAGCATTGAATGAAATTCTGTAGCATGGAAGCAGAACATGTTTACAGTGTATGCAATCTTTTTGAAAGGAATTGAAAAACATTGTTCTAACAAACCCTTGCCTTCAAGTGCAGCATCCTGTTGAGTGCTCAACACACAGTTGTTTTGAGCCAAAAATTACTATTTTGAACTTTAAAAAAAAACAATCACAACTCAAAACCTCCTCAAGTTGATTTTTTTTTGCACTGGACCCTCTCGGAATTATAGTCTGAAAGAGGGTTCAATCATAATAAAATGCATCGAAAATCACCTGCGGACGAGTGCAGCGACTGTCTGGACCTCGGTGGTCTCTCTGGAGACATCATGGCGTTCTGGTCCTCCGCGTCTTCAGTGGGGGACACCACGTGTGGACACGGCGTGGCTCCGCACTTGGCACAGTTGAGTGGCACCGACTCCATCCCTTNATGATAGTTAAAAGATGTTTTTAACCAACATAAACTAACCTAACCTAACTTTACCTAACCGCCCCCCAAAGTCAGTTTATCTTTTCTGTGGGATTCTGCTGAAACTGACTTTGGAGGCGGTTAGGTAAAGTTAGGTTAGGTTAGTTTATGATAGTTAAAAGATATTTTTAACCATCATAAACTAACCTAACCTAACTTTACCTAACTGCCTCCAAAGTCAGTTTCAGCAGAATGCCAAGGAATTTGTTGTGATTGTGAACTTGTGTCATAATGCAGAGGAATGTTCTATGCATAGCTGGCCAGAAGTTACCAAGAGAGACTACTAGATGAGATATGTGAAGTTTCCACTATAAGAGAGACTAGAAGTTTCTACAAGAAGGGATATTTGAAGTTTCTACAAGAAGGGGTATTTGAAGTTTCTACAAGAAGGTATCTGAAGTTCCTACGAGATAAGGGATATTTGAAGTTTCTACAAGAAGGGGTATTAGGTTTCTACTATAGCAGGGAGATTAGGTTTATATACCAGCAGGAGGCCTGAAGTTTCATGGTGATTGTGAACTTGTGTCATAGCGCAGAGGAGTACAGAACTGTATATGTGAGTCTGGCCAGTGTTGCTGGAGAGATTCATTGTTCAATGTTCTGTTCATAGATGGCGAGAGTGTCAAAAGTCATGGCGGCGCGCATGGATTTTTCGGTGGGTCACCTCTTCGTGTACAAGTGCCGAATTTTCTTCTGAATGTTTCCGTCAAACCACCACATATACTGTAGTATGATAATGTAGCCAAAACAATTCAACCACTGATGTTCCCCCCGCGATCATGAGTAATATAATCAATTCTCAGAAAGGAGATTCATCGAACATGCCTAACGTTGCCCCCCTCTCGACTTACTCGCTGACGTGAAAGATTGAAAGGTGCCTTAATCACTTCTGCCATGATTCAGGTGAAAGCAAACAAGGGAGGAGAGTACAAGGCGTATACGCGCGTAATTGCCTTCTCTTTAGATGATTGCCGTTGCTTAAATGAACGATCGCGAAGATGAAAAAAACCAGCAATCGTCTTCAGGTGTCGCTCCTGCTCATCGAAGTGGACCCAACTATACTGTACAGTACAAAAGCTTCGAACACGCAGTCACTCCCGTTTTTCCTTTTCTTCCGGGAACAACTGGTCCATTCATGTTCTCTTTTGAAGGCTCCCTCCTGGGTCCTCATTCATCTTTCGTTCCACATGTAGGCGAACCAGGCGTACCTGGCAAAGAAGAAGATGAGGAAGCAAGAGAACGCTGTCGGGAAGGTGACCCTGGAGATGACGTCAATGGTCTTGGCAATGCGGATCGGATGAATAGGTGGCGCTTTGGTCACCGCCTGCGACTGTTCCGCGGAAACGCGGCCTTGCTCCGCGGCTGAGACAGCGTCCTCTATGTCCGAAACTATCATTGCAGGATTCGTAGGCCGCACAGCCTCTTCGTCTGATGTCGCTATGTGTCCCATCTCGCTTTCAACCCTGAATTGCGCGCTGCTGGTGGAATCTGGCCGCTTGTTTCCTCCATATTGACTTCCTCCTGTCCCTCCATCACAAAAATCAGAAAAATACAGTATGAGATTCAGTGAAGTTCTCTTGTTATATTCTTTCAGAGAAGGGCATGCATATCTGATATCAGACCCAAAAACTGGGGAAAAATTGATGGTTTTGGTGCCTGAAGCATTCCCTACCCTGGTGGGGAAATTGGTGCACACTGGGGATATGTCTGTAATTTTACACAGGGACCCTGCTGTGCACCTGAAGTGTACCAAAGTTCTTCTGTTGCACATGCATATCCCCAATATGCACCAATTGTGTGTTCACACCTGAATTACTCAGGGTCACATCTGTAAACAAATAAGTTACACCAAGGTTACAGTTGGTGGATTTGTGTGATACTCTGCTGTTACGTCACATTTGTGCACCAAGTGTAGCCCTGGAATGGTAGCAAAATTTTCTCTACAAAAGTGCACACTTATTGTAACCCCAGAATATCCCATATGCACCAGTTGTGACCCTGGGGTGCACCTACTGTGGGGTCACTGCAAAAATAGCTCCCCACTTGGGCTATGCAGTTTACTGCCCTGTACAGCTGTATACTGTATACAGTGAAATTGACTACCTAAAAATCAAGGAGCGGCCTCTGTTTGTGCGCGGCATAAACACACATGCAGGTTCTGTTCACACTACAATCGCCTCACTATTAATCCTAGCATTGAATGAAATTCTGTAGCATGGAAGCAGAACATGTTCACAGTGTATGCAATCTTTTTGAAAGGAATTGAAAAACATTGTTCTAACAAACCCTTGCCTTCAAGTGCAGCATCCTGTTGAGTGCTCAACACACAGTTGTTTGCGCCAAAACTTAATATTTTGAACTTAAAAAAACAAAAAAACAATCACAACTCAAAACCTCCTCAAGTTGATTTTTTTTTGCACTGGACCCTCTCGGAATTATAGTCTGAAAAAGGGTTCAATCATAATAAAATGCATCGAAAATCACCTGCGGACGAGTGCAGCGACTGTCTGGACCTCGGTGGTCTCTCTGGAGACATCATGGCGTTCTGGTCCTCCGCGTCTTCAGTGGGGGACACCACGTGTGGACACGGCGTGGCTCCGCACTTGGCACAGTTGAGTGGCACCGACTCCATCCCTTTCTCCTTGTTTCTCTCCTGCTGCGCCTGCTTGTTCCGATGGGACATCTGCTGATTACTCCAACAAAAACAAAACAAAACGAAAAAAAACGCCGAGAAGAAAAAATCACCGCAGCAAAAGAAGAAATCAGGTAGGTGGAAGAGAAGGTGTAGACAAAAAAAACCAAAAAACAAAAAATATAGTCGAAAATACAGGAAGGTATCAGTGTGAGAGAGTTTGAGGAAGAAAATGAAGGAGAAGCAGAAAGTTATATACATTTCAAATTAAAACCCGAGTCCTCGTATTTGCGCAGCACATCTATACATATATATACAGTGAGACCCTCACATGCGGACACCTTGACCTGCGGACGATTCAACCTAGGGACACTTATTTTACCATTAAAAAATCACAAAAACATCCTGACATGAGGACATTGACTCAACATAGGGACATTTTGCAATAAAACTGCAAATGGATTTCAGGCAAAATTACAAGAAACAGATGTTTCCAACCCTAAAATTTATGTAAGAAAAGTTCTTGGGCATTTCTCTCCCCAATTTACCATCTATTTAGCTACTTTAAAATAATTACCTCCAGCATTCAGGGACTTCCTTC
>CAJPEX010001296.1:0-61857 GCA_905338405.1 Notodromas monacha | reverse complement strand
AGAGAGTTTCGGCGACCTCGGGTTCCCACGGGATTAACGGGAGGATGAGTTTGGCGCCAGCCAAACTCATCCTCCGACTCTAATAAATTTCGCGACAATGTGTTATTAGGAGAAAAGCCAACATTTATTTTTCAGCAGATAATTTCAACTGCGATATTGTCTTTCCAAAATTTCAGACAGGTTCATAGCAAACTTCATTGCTTCTATTGACAAATTTATCATGCTGAAGAAAATTTCCCAAGGGCCAGCAAAAAATTTTGTCAGACTGGCGCCAGTTCGCGGACAACGGGTTTGGGAGCACTAGTCACTAGTGTATTCTATTCCATGCATTGCTTTTAACTACATGCAGTCACTCTCCAGTATGGATGCAGTTAATTTGTCCGCGTTGAACTTTTGGACTTCGTCACTCAAGTTGACCTGTGCAACTAGTTACATCCCTGCTCCACAGCAGCTAATGCTTCCTCCGCCAGCGAATTCGTTCCCGGCTTTGAACACTTCCTTTTTTTTTTTATGAGCAACGGCGAACTGCCTTCTTCAAACTCCTACACACATCAGGCGTTGCCTC
The DNA here is from genome assembly GCA_905338405.1 of Notodromas monacha. Lineage (NCBI taxonomy): Eukaryota > Metazoa > Arthropoda > Ostracoda > Podocopida > Cyprididae > Notodromas > Notodromas monacha. Next base: position 61,292 of record CAJPEX010001296.1, on the reverse strand, counting down.
TTCAAGGTCTCGGTCCACGAATCTTCTCTACGTTCTCATAAGTATTGTCTTCATACACCTGTGGCGTTTTCTGAATGTTCATACCAACTGTGTTCTGTTACGTCAGTTGTTCATGGAAAACCGAACCTCGATCTGCGGTTTTCAGTGCGGAAGGAAGCTATTGACGAATTTCAACTAGCGGTAGAACTTGTAAAAGTGTACTACGCATCATTTATAACAGGAAATCCGGGAATGTTGGTCCGTTTGACTCTAGGCTAAAGCAGGAGTGCAGATTGTACAAGCACACTGTACTGAGAAAGGAATAAATACAGATGGATTCTCTCCATAACAAAATTCAGGGGACCAGAAACCTATGGGACCAAAAATTGTATTTATACAGTACAGAGAAAACCATTGTAGATGAGATTGTTGAAGAGGAAGTCCACCTGTACATTAAAGAATTCAACTCCCATCATAATTATCATGGATAAATTTAAAAAAAAAATAGCTAGTTCTTTTGGGCACTGGAGAACTTGAGGCAGAATTGAAATATTTACTGAAGTACCATACATCCTCAAGTAAAACCTGCACCCAGGATTTCCAGTCTAAAATTTTGATTAAAATTACATCCCAAAATATCACAGGCACTCCATTCTAGATACTCTAAAACTGCAATTCACTGATGTATTTCAAAAATGAGAACATACAAATTTGAATTTAGACATGATTTAATCATGAATTCAACCAACTTTCAATTGTTTCCATAAAAAAATTTTCTGATTAACATTAAATTGGTCCAAAATTTCCAATTACTGTACAATCGAGTACAATATAATGCACATATTAACTTCAAAAAATTTTCGAAAAATATATGCCCACATATGACGCAAGCTTCCTTTTTTCTCTGAATTTTTAGAAAAAAGGTGCATGTGGCACTCAAGTAAATACGATATTTGACTAATTTATCCCTTTGAAGTCCACTAAATACAGAAGTTAATCAGTTTCTTGCAGGAAATGCACTGAGAAAAATGTCTGCAACAGGTCTTCCACATTGGAAGACGCAGAAACAGAACACTGACATCTTTCCAGAAGTCATCCAGGGTAGCAGTAAATAGGAAAAATCACGAAGTACAGCGTACTTCTTTTTTTCTTTTCTTGCATTTGAACTGAAATAGCTGATCTCCATTCCAGCATATCTAGTTACAGAATGCTTGCTAAGCCATAGTTTTAAAAAAGTAATGTAATAAGTTCTAGAAATGTTGTGTACAAGATAGATGTCAACCTCACCTCTAATCAAATTTGCCATACAACTAGATCCAGCGTATGCCGAAGACCACGCCTGGGTAATTATCGTTTCAGCTGATGCATCATCCAACAAGCGTACTTCAGATGTGCGTCTGCGATTTCACGTAACGATATCCGACGATTCACTTTCTTCATGATCAGTAAACACTTGACGTGTCTTGAAAGGAAGGAATGTTCGGCGGGTTTCCATCCAAGGATTTTCATTTCGCAAGCCGCAACGAGATAAAATATTCGATAACTTAACATAATCCAGGCTGCGTCCCAATTTTGCAAAATACTCTCGTGCTCTTCCAGTTCAGCTGAATCCATCCCCAAAAAAACTCACGCAAACGCGAAACGGAAAAGGAATCACTCCCCAAAGGGTTCAGCAATGTGGGTTCTGCTTATCCGCTCTCGATTCATCGTCACCAAATCCGAACACGAAAGAAGAGAAGAACATCCACGAAAACAATGAAACCATTCCGGAATGACGGAAGTGAACAAGCAAACCAACCAATATTAGAACCACTTCAGTGCAAGGTTCTCAATCTTCCAACAGTTCCTCTTCACAGAAATCCTGTATAACACATAAACCAAGATTAATAATCCTCTGAATCCTCTCACACTCGAACGGAAAATCTGAACAAAAAGTTTCGACACCTCCGTCACTTCTTTTGAATACAGGCGAGAAAAAAAAAACACCGCGAAGAAATACTCAAAATTACACATCACGAGAGATTTCAAGTTGGAAAAATGTACTGTACTTTATCGACCAGAAACGAATTCTCTCGCTAATGACAAAAACAGTGAAGGATTATTTCTTCATTTTCGAAACATCTTGAAAATCGTTAAGTGCTGCACTCTGCAGGTCCTTACAGCAAGTGCACTCTAGATCCAGGAGTTTCATGTTTATTCCACTCACAAAACGATAATATTTCAATTTTTCCAACATTGAAGCCTTCACCAATTATTATCCAAACCAACCGCAACTTTACCCGCGCAGTTCAACGATTTTCTGTTTTACAGCATAGAAAATACTACAGTAATTGAAACTTTAATTTCAGGGAATATAAATTTTTAGCAACACGAGAATGGGATCCGGAATCGAGAGCAAAGCTTCCCGCGCCTCCCTAAATAGCTTGGAAAAAACCTAGAAATCCTTAAACTTGGAAGTACAAACAGGCTATCATCAAGCACGAACAGGGATTTAGAAATACTGTACTGTACGAAGATTATCCATTCCTCGATCAACAAACAGCGGGAATTTTATCAAATCAGCCATCGACAATAACAAACTCGGAGAATATGAAAAACAAAATATGACTTAGCTTTATTCTACAGCCCTACATCTAACTTGCAGGACACGTATGTAACGCTACACTGATCGTCAGAAATAATAAGAAAGAAATACAGTACTGCACAGGTATCGACACCTAAGATCATTCAACAGTACTCACGTCGACATCGACGTCCGCATCATCAATCTCGAGGTTTTCTATCTCCAAGTCCAACTCGTCAATATCACGGCTGGCTGGCGGTGCAGCCTGAACCGACGCGCTTTCAGCACGCTGAACCGGCGTTGGCGGGGCAATTTCTGATTTCACAGGCTTTTCCTCTTCATCAGCATCCAAAATCATCCACGAAAACAATGAAACCATTCCGGAATGACGGAAGTGAACAAGCAAACCAACCAATATTAGAACCACTTCAGTGCAAGGTTCTCAATCTTCCAACAGTTCCTCTTCACAGAAATCCTGTATATCACATAAACCAAGATTAATAATCCTCCGAATCCTCTCACACTCGAACGGAAAATCTGAACAAAAAGTTTCGACAACTTCGTCACTTCTTTTGAATACAGGCGAAAGAAAAAAAAACACTGCGAAGAAATACTCAAAATTACACAGCACGAGAGATTTCAAGTTGAAAAAATGTACTTTATCGACCAAAAACGAATTCTCTCGCTAATGACAAAAACAGTGAAGGATTATTTCTTCATTTTCGAAAAATCTTTAAAATCGTTAAGTGCTGCACTCTGCAGGTCCTTACAGCAAGTGCACTCTAGATCCAAGAGTTTCATGTTTATTCCATTCACAAAACGATAATATTTCAATTTTTCCAACATTGAAGCCTTCAACTAAATATTATCCAAACTAACCGCAAGTTTACCCGCGCAGTTTAACGATTGTCTGTTTTACAGCATTGAAAATTAAATACAGTACTACAGTAATTGAAACTTTAATTTCAGGGAATATAAATTTTTAGCAACACGAGAATGGGATCCGGAATCGAGAGCAAAACTTCCCGCGACTCCCTAAATAGCTTGGAAAAACACCTAGAAATCCTTAAACTTGGAAGTACAAACAGGCTATCATCAAGCACGAACAGGGATTTAGAATTACTGTACTGTACGAAGATTATCCATTCCGCGATCAACAAACAGCGGGAATTGTATCAAATCAGCCATCGACAATAACAAACTCGGAGAATATGAAAAACAAAATATGACTTAGCTTTATTGTACAGCCCTACATCTAACTTGCAGGACACGTATGTAACGCTACACTGATCGTCAGAAATAATAAGAAAGAAATACAGTACTGCACAGGTATCGACACCTAAGATCATTGAACAGTACTCACGTCGACATCGACGTCCGCATCATCAATCTCGAGGTTTTCAATCTCCAAAAGGTTGAGCAGTTATAGTGCCGACCGACCGCCACGTCGGACTTGGCTGCGCGAAAGTCGTGCGACTTGGCCGCAACCGCCCCGTTAAAGACTAAAGTGTCCGAAAAGGAGAAGTAGTCGTAGGTTTTATTCTTCGCTCCCATCGTCTTTAACGTCCTCTGGTTTCTCAACTTCCTTCGCTACGGGTGGAACGTATGTGAACGAGCCGCTCGCTTCCGCTGCCTTCATTTCCTCAATTGGAGTCCGTTCCATGGTCGTCTTTGATTCAAAACAAAAAACATTTTTGAAAACTTGAGATTTACACGGCAAATTTTCAGTCGGTTTCCCCCTCAAAATTCGAATCCATTTTTGATCACACGAAAATTAAGGAAACATTCTAAAATACGAAAAAAAATCAAGGAGTCGGCGTTGAAATAAAAAGAACCATGGATTCTGGCACTGAAAAACAAGTTTTATACAACAACAAAAAAGATTCAACTCACTGGCAATCGGCTAGCATGAACAGCGGGGAGAAGAGCGGCTTCGGATTTCAAGAATTGTTCCGTTTTCAACATATCCTCGAATTCAGGGAAAAGATTCGGGTATTGTTTCGGATCTGCCAAACTCTGGGCAGCTTTTGCTTTCCCATCCTCCAATAATTTTGCCTTCCAATTATCGACGATCTCGCTGACTCGGCTCGGCACATACGTTCTAAAATTGTCAAAGACCCGTTTAAAACCAGACAAAATCAAAGTTAAAAAAAAGCAAATGGAATTATAATCACCTCGCGAAAAGAGCTGCTTCTGGGACACGATTAGCCGAAAGAAGGATCTCGAGACACTTGTTCAAGTCGCCGAGCAGAAACGCAGACAAGAACGAGATGTTGTGCTTTCCGACGGCGGATGAAGAGTCCTGCAATTTCTTAACGATTTCCGCGTCGCCCGCAGCAGACGCCATCAACAAAAGACCGCCAAAATCTTGGGCTTTATGCAGGCACTCCTGCGCCAAATCGAACTTGCCTTTGGACAAGGCTAGATCCGATAGCTGTCTCCACTTGCTTTCAGAGCCCAGTTGTTGCGCTAAACCATACGCAGTTTCCAACTCGCCGAGGTTGACCGATAGTTCGAACCGGTGTTCTGGATCTGTTGACACTGCCAGCGCTTGTTGCTTGAATCCCTGCAATAGTAAATGCCAGAGCAGACTCAGTTTGAGGCTCTTGGAATTCCTTGAATCTTCAGTACACAATTTCAAGTAACGGTCGATATGGCCGATAACGAAAACGAATTTGAGATACTTGTTTGAAGTCAGTCTTCACGGAATACAAAATTTATCAAGTTTTTCAAAAACGAATTTATTTTCCTCTTCGTGCTCGCGATTTGTGCTCGCTTTACAGCATAACTGTGCATATAAGCATCGTTGTTCTGTGGAAACTGTTCCTTTTTTCTATTTATTCAACCTCATTTATCAAAAAATCTAAAATGAAAGTACTGTACGGGAATTGTTGCGTTTCAGACCCCTTTGGGGAATTCTGGAATAATGTTGAGTAGACTGTAGAACACGTCGACTACAACGATTAGCCTACAAAACTGTTCTCTGCATCGAATTTTGTCGCTGGTTCTTTGATCATTCCACAAACAGCTCCTCAACAACGTCACTCTCCATGAAACAAATCATTTGTTTCGGAGCATTTCTGTAATTTGAATAAATATTGTACGACACTTAGAATCACGCAAAAACCGCGACTAATTTCAAATAAAAAATTTTAAATATGCTCAATTTGTTCGTTTTTTTTCGACGTAAGTCAGGTAATCACATTTTGAACACTATCCGGATGTAAATTCCAGCATTGCATCGTGATGGAGGATGAAGTTAGAATAAAAAACATTCCACCAAAGCTATGTGCACGAGATAGGTTTTGAATTCTCTTCAGGTAAGTCCACTAAATTTGCGACTCATGAATCACGATTTGCGGTTATTCAAGAGAACAACAAATACTGTATACTGTATGGATTTTCTGGAATTTCAAGGAAACATACCTTGATAAATTATATTTTGCACTATCCCACGAATCACATTTTATTTCAAGAGAAAACGTTCCACTGTTCATCTTCCTTTTATCGTCGAATAACACAACAGAGACGTTCAACTTACCTGCTTTTCAAGGAAGTGAGCGACACGAGTACGTTGATCTTTCGGGATCTGTACCAAAACCTTGTCTGCGGTATCGAAATCCTTCCGCATGACAGCAGTCTGATACTCCAAAACTGACAGAAGCAGCTTAAACGACACGACGTTCAGCTCCTTGTCCCCAAGATAAAGTCTGGAGTCTTTCGGTATGTACCCAAGAAGGTACATTGTTCGATCAAGATGCGAAATAGTCACAATTTCTCCTCCAACATAGTAGTTGAGCCTATTAACTCCGTTGGTATAGATGAAGCAATCTCCTACCCACAGTCCCGTCTTCACTGACTCCGGAACTTCTCCGAGGACCTAGGAAATTGGTTAATATTAAATTCAGACTTTAAATGGAGAAGGTTCCAATAAGAAACAAAGAACAAATTTAATCCGTCACTCAATTTTTTGGGTTTACGCCGAATCAAACTTAGGTTATACAGTATCAGGCAGAGATAAACAGGTTCTTTTGCAAGAAGAATCTCTCTCTCTAGTCTGCCCTTACTAAAAGATACATATTGCAGAAAAGAATAGCCAAGGCGTCCCCCGAGATGGGTATAATTTTTCCAAGAGATGTTAATTAAAAAAAGACCAATGGACTTAAAACTGCGTATATCAGTTTGAATACTACAGTATTTCGACATAGTTTTGGTTCAGTCGGCTATTTTACTTCTGGTCAGGTTGTTAATCGAGGCGTAAGTTTCCTGATACTGTGCTTCTAAATGAAAGGCCGACTGGTATAAAAAATTTTTTTTTACAAATCTCGCTTCAACACCTAGGGGATATCAACTAAATACTTTTCAAACTTTGTCGAATGCATAGCAATCAGATCCACATAAAATAAATACAATTTGAAGAAAATTAAAATTAAAACGAATCATGTACATTACAGTACTTACGTACAGATACTACGAATGTCTACATCGGCGCTGTAATGGAATCCAGAAAATAAAATACTTTTGAACTCACATCAAACGCAGTTTCATATCCATCAGCGGACAGCCCCTCCTTGGACTGACTACGAACTCCTGAGCAGACCCGAACGCCTTGTTTCTCAAAGCCATTGCTGTGTAAATTATGAATTCTCCATCTCCGCAAACAACGACGAATCTGCGAACGGAAACATTTGAATAAAATATTTGTCCCGGTCTCGCATCAAAATAGGGTAACAGCCATTTTTTCTTCGTCACAGAACACGCGAAATCAGCTAGAAAGTATGCGAAGAACATTCAGCAGGGATCTGTACTTCCCCAGCTTTCGAAGGCAAATTTTGCATAAAACTGAATTTACAGAAACTTTGGAACAAAAATTTCGTACGAATGTGTAATGTTCATGGATCAATTCCAGTAGCCTCATTGCTCGCGAAAATTGAGGAGGAGTCCTACTTACGCATCAAACCAGACCAAATGCGAATTTATTGCGTGAAATTACGAACATACACTTCAGAAATCCAAGGCTGCACACTGACTTACCTCCCATTCGGATTATGAGCTATCGTCTGAGGATAAATCTCACAAGCACCCATATCTTTAATAGCCAAGGGCAGCTTCTCCCCATCCTTGATTTCTTGAAAATCGTCACCCATTGCTTTCAAATTAGCCTGCTGGACTTCGGAATGACGAGCCCAGATTATCTTTCCGCTCGCATCCATCGACATTGCTGGCTCTTCACGACCCAACTTTAGAATAAATTAAAATTATCAACAATTCGAAGAATCAAGCAGAGTTAACCAACCTTGATAATAATGCTGCCTTCGTCGTAACCCAAAGCGACATTGTTAGAACCTTTGAAAGCAGAAATGGTCCAAACTCTCTCCAAGCCGTAGTTCAACGTGTTCTCGAGCCTGTACGTGCTTGAATGCCAAATTTTAACAGTTCCGTCTTCAGAACCGGTCAAAATGATCGGCAGCTCCGGATGAAAACAAACTTTAAGAAAATGATTAGAGATCAATACTTCTGCCAATAACCATAAAAGTCAACAGTACTGTATTTTATTGACGAAAACTCACCAGCTGAAATATTCTGAGCATGACCCTCCAATGTCTGTACACAGGTTTTATTCTGGTAATCCCAAATTTTGACGTAACGATCATCAGCACCAGAAATAAGGTACGGCTTGTCGCCTCCATGATAATAATCCACGCAATTCACCCCTTTCTCGTGACCATCAAGCGTGAAGTTCGGCGTTGGCGAGCCAAGCTGCCATACCTTCGGGAAAATTAAGAATATTGAGACATTCAAAGGATTTCTAGACTTACAAGTGCGTAGCTCATGTCACTCGGCAACGTTCATCGGCCTCTCCCAAGCGTGACATTTACCACCGAAGGTACCAAATGCATCAATAGTTCATGAATTAAAAAAAAAAAAAAGCCTTCGAATTCCCTCTTACTTCTTTGCTTAAAACAGTTCATCACTGCTTTTTAAGCAAATTGCAATTTCCCTGTGTCATTCAAGAGATCGTTACGAGATGGGCGTTTTCTATTCTCAACTCGTGCATTTTCTCGAAAAATAAAGAAGGGAAATAAGAATTCTTTCCCGCATTATAGCGGCAGTAAAATGCGGAAAGTTTTACGCATTTTCCTTCAAAGTAAAGAAAAAAGCCCTTCACGCGAATGAGTCTCCAAAATGGGGGAAAAAGGAACCAGTTTCCTGGTCCAACGACCCTGGCATGTTTAACACGTGCATGAATAGGATCTTTTCTCATTAATGCCGCACTTTGGGGAAGTAGAGCTTAAAATGAGTGAATTAAAGGAGGATGCAATTCATCTCCTTCTGAAGTCAGCGAAGAAAGGGAGTCGAGCACCGTAAGTTCAATGTGATGATGCTTTCTTGCAAACGACGCACTTCTAGGTAGACGCAACATTCCTCGAGAACGTGAAACGTATTTACGAAAGGCGCCAAATTTGAATGAGGGTTGAAAAAGCGAGCAAACCTTGACAGTTCTATCAAGCGACGCTGAGGCAAAAGTATTGTTGTCCTTCGGATTGATCACGATCTGCATCACGTAATGAGTATGACCTTCGAAGACCTGCTGACAAGCCCACGCCTTTTCCCAGTTCCACAGCTTGATGAAAGTATCATCTGCAGATCATCAAATTATGCAGCACTGGACATCATTGCTCATTGTTCCGCACTTACCACTGCAGGTCAGAATAAACGGCTGCGTTGGATGAACGACAATACACCGAATATAGTCGGAATGAGCTTCGAACATGTGAACCTTTTCCAGCGTGTTATAGTTGAATACCCTAACTTGCATGTCATCTGAACCCGTCACAATCCAATTCTTGCGGGGGATGAATTTGGCTGCGCGCACAGGCAGATCGCAGACCTGCAAATGAAAGTATTATGTCATGGTTTTCACCGAATTTTTTTCCCAATGAATTTTAACCTCAAAAGCCCTAGCAAGCTGTTGATTCTCAATGTTCCAAACGTGCATTTGTCCATTGTACAACGATGCGAGCACCCATGGCTCAGTGGGATGAAGGTCGACGCACTTAACACGGTCAGACCGTGCAGTCAGCTTTCGCTTAATATCAAGACGGATGGGCTGAAAATTTGCACACATTTTGAATTCCATCCAAGCTCAACCTAAACAGAAAACTTCGCCGTTACTCACCATGGCTGCCTTCGAAATTCACAAGGGCAATCCAAAAAACACAAAACCACAGCGATATTCACTGGGAAAGAAATGCGATTCAAGTTCAGTAAATACAGCAAGTAAGGGAAAAGAAACAGTGGAATGATTACATCACGTTTGGCTCACAAAATGATTCGTCATTCGAAAAAGCTCTTTCATGATCGAAAAGTTCAACAAAAAAATAACGGATCGCGGTACAAAATCACATAACTGAGAGTAAGCAACAACATCTTATACCAGTCGAACATAATCTTTTCAAGCTTTCTCAGCATTTTCACCGAATAAGTCTAAATCATACACGACTACCCGCCCGTAAAAATCCGTAAACGACTTGAACACGATTTTCACAAGATAACCTCCCATCCGTTCCGTCAGCTCGAAGATTTGCTTTTTGTTTGAATCTGCGGGATAGAACGTTTCCACAATGGCATCATCCGCATCAACCACGTCCAGCTCTTTACACGCGAATCCACCTTGAAACTGGATGGCGATTTTATCCACCACCACCATGTCGCAGAACATCACTTTAATCCATTGTTCTTCACCAGGGTCCGAATTCCATGACGTGTCCGATGAACCGTCAAATAAATGCTTTTTCCCATATTGCTTCGCATCTCGGTTCAGCACTGAACTAACACGCACTTCATCAATTTGCTTTCTTAGCGACACAGACATCTTTCCTGCTGAGTGAAACACCGATGAAAATGTTCTTGAAAAACCCGGTTATATTTGATCGCAAGCGTAGCTCAATCAGCAGGCCAAGTCAAGATTACCTCATCTGAGTAAGGCATTTTAACCTCAAACTAGCAAACGAATCATAAAAAAAGACGAACTCTTTTGACCCCGGTAGAGTGAACCAAAGTCGGTTCCCAGGAATTTCCCCACAGCCTTCACGGAATTCGTAAAGGCAGTCCAGAAATTAACAATGGACAAGTTCATAAAAATCCGACCCTTGAAGAGAATAGATCACGTTATTTTCACGGACGGGATATCCCGAAAATTGGAAATCAATCATTGACCAGAGGTTCAATCCAACAATTCAAATTGGCGTAGCCTTGGCCAAGTCTACGGAAATTCTTATTCCGGCAATCACTCCCGATTCTCTCTGAGTATGCTCGTTACTATTATGAATCGACATTGACTCAGAAAGACACACAATAGAACCGGCACGCGCAGCGCTTAAATTGATAATACGTACATTAATCCGCAGTGTGTGTGCGCAATGCCTAAAAAGGTTCACAACGCTAGTACGCCAGAATTTTCGATGAGAATAAAGTTCAAAATTTGTCAGCTATTGGATTCTTATTTGAATCCAAATTCACGAAATCCACGTGGAAGAGCTGGTATTGCGGAACTGTAATTCGTTCAGCTGAAACTTGGAATAAACTCCACGCGGACATGTATTTATATTGCCCAACGATGGTGGTTTACTTGGACGACTTCTGGAAAACTGAGCCAGGGAAAATATTTCCGGACGCACATGTGGAAGTAGATTGGAAAAATATCTCATGATCACATACAAGCCCTTTCCAGTCGTGAAATTAAAACTATCATATGTAAGTTTATTTCCCAGCATCATTTTAAATTTCTGAATGGAAAATATTTTCTTTACCTCTCGGACATGGATAAAACAAACAAGATGAATTAGTGTATCATCTCTTGTTCCTTTAGCAATACTGTAGGGTACCCTCGAACCCTGGTGGATGGGGCCACGAACAGTTTCTGATGGTGGGACCCAGCAGAAACCTCACCTAAACTACAGTATTATGTGAAATCTTAATATGGCTTCACCTTGATATACAGTACTGTACTGGACATTGAGATCCCAAAATGCGGCACACCAACATACATACGATTCGACTTGGGGACTCTTCAGATTTCAAAAAATTGGGCCTGACATTCAGACACTTTTTCAGCTTTTTTAGAAAATTCTATTTGTTCAAAATTTGAATATCCCTTGAACAAATGGGGGGGGGGGGTATTTACATTCACACAAGTTAAAACTGAATATCATATATTTCCTTGAGTTTATACTCAAAGCAGGTTAATGTTTTGCTTATTATTGTAGCATTCTCTACAATCTATGCACGGGATAGCAAGACTCACACTTTTTGTTTGTATTTTTGAGTCTTCTTCACACCAGAGGATCATATTCTGTGTGGGTCTCTGCATCATGAATAATTATATTCTTCATCTTACAGTTTAGACACATTTTATTGGACTTTTCCCTATTTTTCATGCACTGGAGAACCAATTAAATGAGCTACAATTGAAGTCTATGGGAAAGCAAGGTCCAACATGAGGACATTCCCACAAAGGGACACTGAGGAAGCACAAATTACATCCACATCTCAGGGTCTCACTGTACTTCCAAAAGTCAAGTTACAGTAATCTCAGAAAAACTTCACAAAAATAATGATTTGCTTGTATAAAGGTGGCTCAAAAATATACAGTAGTAGCTCCTTAAATGACCTTATTTCTTCCTTGCATCAACAACAGTTCAACCGCAGCCATCAACTGTTCTACGTTTTGAATACAACCTCACAAAGCAAGCTGTAAAAACGTCACGTGATCCAGCCAATTTGCATGCAGGAAATTCAGGTCCAAGGAAAAACAGATTACCGTATAGACCAATCATTACATGTAAATATCCGACGCAAAAATAACATTCAGGATAAATTCATTTGTTGAAACAATGATCGATGGAAAATAACTACAGCATAATACATGTGCAATGAATGCAAAATATCAGAACACTTGCTCGCAATTAATTTTCCCTCATTTATTTTGCAATTCCCAGCAGCACGGTGCACGATTTAGCAACAGACAAGTCAACAATCAACTCAAGGAGTCAAAATTGATCTCATTTTTCTTCACTGGAAGAAAGAAAACAGACACCGCGAGATCAGCAGCATTCATCAATTGAGGCATCCTTAAAAAAATTATCACGAAACTAACAGAAAAGTGGACACAGGGAAAAGTGGACACATCGAGGTACATCAGCTTGACGTTTGTAGCTTTTGCTGCTCCAGTAACTGTGGCGTTGATATTCCCTGCGCTTCACTACCAATCAATCCAGGCACTGACATCAGTCCACCACCTGCGTATCATTTCACAACCATCAACCAGCCATGTTATAACCCAACCATAACCAACGAATGCCCAGTCAAAATTTCACTTTTCTTAGATCCCCCAGTACACTTGATCGAACTTGTTGATCAACGGAACATGCTGTACAACATATACCACCTCACATATCAAATATGAGACACAATTCACGTATAATATGAATCCATAGAACACCATGATATGCATCAGCATAAAAATCCTTATTATTCAACCCGTGACTGAGCAAGTAATGCAAACAAGGGAGCTCACACAAACATCAAACATATCACTGATGACCGCTCGGACATGAAGAACAATAAAAAATTATTCCAATGAAAAAGTATGCGACGTCACGTAATAACCAAGAAGATACAAAGCAGAGAAAACGGAAAATATTTCAACCCAAATGGAAGCACGATCGGTATTGGACCAGGTTGCCTCGATGAAATTTTGTGCGCTAACGCACTCATAATGAGGGCGCCGCAGAAGATTGTATAAAAAAATAAATCCAATAAAGAATAAATTGACACATTTCGGCAAGTCGGTTGTTCGTTTTTTTTTTTCAGATGGTACAGGATGGATGCAGACGCTGGACAACAGCAGGCATGCCTACTCACCAACACCAACTCCCACAGACATGGCTGAAACCACGTTGGCCGGGGCTGCACTCGTCTTGTTTACAACGGGATCTGAAAATCATACACAGAAAAATTAAATTATTCCGAATCGAGGAATGTTTCGAAATGCTGCATCTGCAACAACGGCGAAGGGTTCGAGTATTCCTTGAATATGTACCAAAGTATCATAACCCAACATGCAATTGAAATGTAAAAAAAAGCCATAACAAGCCCAAGTAACATTCAAGTACAGTGATATCCGAAATTAACAACTCAGCCATGAATACAGTAGCATAACCATGATAATTCGAACCTCCACAAGTAAAAAAGTCCTCTTTAAGTGAATATGTTTTTCAAGTCCCTCTCTGAATTTCCTTAGAAACAAAGGCATTAAAAAGAAAGAAAAAAACCCCAATTCAATGGCTTTCCCCTCAAACCTCCATAATTAAATTTCTTGGGGCCTTTTGGCTATCATTTTATTGTCACAGGAAAGAGAAAGACTGATCGGGCACATGAACCTTCGCCTCCAACTTCTGCATCCTGCCAACTCACACAGCAAGCAATTTACGGCCCATAAAATCACCAATTCTGATCTCCTGTAAATCTGACAAAAAACTTGTTTTCCGAACTGGTCCCTTGAAGTTCGATCGTACCAACCTAATGATGCAGCTGGTCATGAATGATATATCTAACTCAAGATCGGGAACAAAGAATCGAATTAACTTCATACCACGCTACAAACTACCGGTAATACAGTAGCACAATCTAAAAAACCCGAGATATTCTTGATTGCCAAACCTTCGTATAAAGCGAGATGACAGATGGGCTCATGAATACGGTATTTTCCTCTATGTCTCGGTCTAGGGTCAACAGATGGCAAATAAATTTGGTAACACTATGTTTTGAACACTCCTAACCCTGAGAAAGCTTTGGCAAGGAATGACTAAAATTAAGCAATGACAATGAAGAGAAACTCACAAAAATAGGGATGCTCCATGGCTTCCTTGGCAGTGAGTCTCTCTTGATGATCATAGCGCAATAGCTTGTCTAGGAAGTCCAGAGCCTCAGCACTGACCAAGTGGTAATTCTCCGAGTGGGCGAATCTTTCCCATCGCTTTCGCGAGTGCCTTATTCAAACATTATTATCCATGAAAGTCGGTGAAATATTACGTCAGTTATATAATCTCTCACCTTCCCAGAATATCGTTGAACTGCGGATCCAACTCGATCTGGTATTTGTCCAGGTACTCGTACAATTCCTCCGTGCCCAGCACCTTGCCGATCCGCACAAGCTGGTCGTAATTGTCATGTCCATGAAAGAATGGCTCCTTCCGGAATATCATGCTCGCAAACATGCAGCCGAGCGACCACATGTCCAGCGAATAGTCATACATCTCATAGTCCACAAGCAGCTCGGGCCCTTTGAAGTAGCGCGACGCCACCCGAACATTGTACTTTTCGCCGGGATGGTAGAACTCCGCGAGGCCCCAATCAATCAAACGTAATTTTCGGTTCTCGTGGTCAATCATCACATTGTGTGGCTTCACGTCGCGATGCATGATGCCCATACTGTGGCAGTAATCCAGTGCCTACGGATACAGCAGCAGATCGTCTCGATGTGAAAACTAAGCGTGCCCCTTCGGGGTAATTCCAGTTCAAGTTATAGCATCAACATTGCCATTAAAGTACAGATATGGCGATTTAATTATAATATCCACATTACATATGAGGAATATTTCTGAAGACTCGAACTTTTCTTTTTTAATTATGTAACAGCTGTCAAAGGTGACGGCTTGAAAAAAACAGTATTGTTTTCAGTTTCCTGGATTCCACGGCAACAAATTAATCCTTTCATAATATCAAGGTACGGAGACCAGTGAACGAAAATTCGCGCTTTCTAGTAAACTAAAATTTACCATAATTTTATGATTTTGAGTTCATCTAACTTTTAATTTTTCAACCTTCTACTTGGGATACTCTGTAGTCCTCCTACTTGGGATACTCAATATTCCTCAGCCAGATTGTACTAAGGTTGAAAACTTCCCCGATGATGGATTTCGAACAACTTCGGAAAATCGATCGACATAGTCATTCCTTGACCGATACATAACCTGTACGCCTTCAAAACAGTCCAAATGAGCAAAATGTTTTTGGTGTTCTATGAAAGCTGCAGAAGATTATATTGATTTACAGTTTTTACACCCGACAAAATATTTGGCATAGATACCACGTGCACTACACATTATACAATCCTCATCTTGAACTTCAGTAAAAATACTGCCACACGGGGGTATATATTGTATATCCTTGTATCAAGAAAATTATAATTTTCTTACGAAGATGATTACGTACGTCAGTACGTGAAAAAATCACTGCAAATGTCAGGGGAATGTGCTCGTTAATAATTTGAAAGAGTTGGAAGCAACCAGTAGCTCAGCTTCCAAGGGTACACTGTAAAAACGTACGTCATTTTCCAAACTCGTCGATCTCCATAACTCAAAGATTCGCCTCATTCTGCATGATTTGCAATCCCATCTATGCTGTCTACGTGCCTGATTTGAATGCACGCACCGAAAAAAGCGCCGGGTTATGCATAAGTTTCACAAAAACTCACCTTCAGTAGCTCATACATGTAGTAGCGTATGTCAAAATCCGTCAGGGTCTGATACAATTGCTTGAAATCGGTGTTGTTAACATGCTCGAAAATCACTGCAGGCGTGCGAGACACCGGATCTTTAACCACAGCTTGCAAGGAGATGATGTTCGTTCCACCACGCAAGTTCTCCAATATCTTGATTTCACGCTTGATCTTCTTCTTCTTCACTGGCTGCAATACAAATTACGAGACGTAGAAACGGTTCACGATTATTGCGATTCGATCCCCACTGACACTGACCTTCAAAATTTTCACGACGCATTTGTCAGCGTTGGTTACGTTAATGGCTTCGAAAACCTCGCTGTATTTGCCTCGTCCGAGCTTCCTCACGAGCTGGTAATCATCTTGCTGCCCCCATTCGATGACATGGCTCTCGTAGTCCCAATATTCCCGGGGTCGGTGCGAGTTTGCATCAGCATAAATCCGCGCGCGTGATGGCAGAGGCATCTTCGGTTTTATTCCGCCACTGAGCAACACGTCGCGGTACGATGCCCAATACCGCGAGGCGAGAACCAAGGGACCACGAGGGAACAATTTGTCATTCCTTCCACGTCATCACTCCGACCGCACTTTCCACAATTTACGAATCAATTTTGATCAATCACTGCAGAACGAAGACACGGAAATCAAGTTAGTGCCAACCGTTTAAATAACATTTCATAAAAGTTGGTTCCGTCAACGACTACTGACTTTCAAACCGTCAGAAAACTAGGAGTGCGCAGAAGAGATATCCGATTTTGCATACAATCTCAAGGGGTTGCATACCAGGGTGGGACAGAAAAAACACTTCACACCACATCGCAACAAGTGTTATCTCATGAATGGTTGAAGAGGCGAACTTTTAAGATTCATCCACTTACAGTTCATTCACATATGTTTCAATGGTTTTAAATGGCCTCAGCTAAAAAACGAAGGAATGCATTGAGAAATTTTATCAATTCAGCTCCATCCCTCTTCACTTTGGAAATCAAACCTCGTCATTGACTGAACTTTATCGATAGAAACTGTCACACATGGGTCTCCCGTGCTTTCCAACAACAGCTTGTACACCTTCCATCCATTTAAAAGCTTCTCAGCTCAGAGCTCATCAAAGACAGGCACAAGTGTTGAAGTAAAGGAATGTATGCTGTTGTTGCAAATGGTGACGAATAACCCGACACTCTTTTCAATACAGTATGGCATAACAATTAATTCGAAATCGAATCTGAACTTCGGAATTTAAAAAAAAAAAACTCCGCAGCACAAGTACAAAAATGTGAGAAGTAATGCAACAATTCAAGGAGGTCGTGTCAAAGCAGTTCATACCTTGAAATTGTAATGCGAACAAATCACTCAAACAAATTTGAACGACTTTTTCCGAGGTTTTAACTCCATTCAGATGATATCACGGTTCAAATGTGGGCTACTTTTTCTTGTCCACCCTTTGAAATTGTCTGGTAATGCCTCGACGAAACGCACACGAAGATGTTTTTCCGGCTAATTTAATGAAGACACGGAAGTAAAAGCAAAAAATTTTATCATCAAAATGTTTCGAACTGATGGAATATCAGGGATATTCGAGTAAATTCAAGATAACAATGACAAAAAACAGTATCTCGTCAAGTTCGAAATTAGAAATTTAAAAGAAGGATCTTCCTCAACCACTCAATGGTCTAGAAGTCTCCCGCTTTTCTATATGACCGTGTCTTCAATAAATTCTTAATCTGATCCACTTCGCCCTCAGAAAAAGAAAACTACAAACGTGTGCACCACACGAGGATAAATGACTTCAGCATTTATATCCTCAGAACGTCTTTTGTTTGCCATCTTCCCAGCGTTCGAATGCCACCACGGGCGTAATAAACAGATAAGTGGATAACAATCTCAGCGAGAATTTATCCAAGAAAACTTTGTTCAACGAAACAGCAAAAAAAAAATCAAAGAAACGATAGTATTACCAAGTCCAGGCAGGAATTGCACCCAGAATACCCGACTAAAAATTCGAAACGAAAACTCAACAATCTCTAAGAGTGCTCAGCCGATCACAAACGCACAACCCATGCGGAACACGTTCTCCGTGTGGCTGAACTGCCCGCATAAGGCAAGTGTAAACGGCAAAGGGCTGAGCTTCTTTTCCAACGTGCTCCCAATGTTCCAATCGGAGTCGACAACACCTCGGAAAACCAGATCAGCTCGCGGGATGTCGACTTGGTATCCGATGGAAGCCACGCACTTCTGCGCCCGCGTATTGGTCTCGAACTCCACGCCCATCTGAAGCTGGTCTGAGCACTTCTGATAATAACATGCGTGGACACCTGCGCCTCCTAATGTTCCGCTCGCTGTCCACTTTTCTCCTACGGAAAGAATGAATCATTTCTTCATACGATTCTACATCCTATTCTGGCGATCCCTTCGGCCGAAAGCAGGTGAAGGCTGATCTCAATTTTGGTCATCAGTTTCGGAAAATAAAATGAAACTGTGGGCTGCAGAAATATTGACAATTTCTTTTGTCAAGAAAAGCGGTAATGAATTGAACATAATTTCTGGATCGCACTTCAAGAAGACGGAAATCGTCATAATTCTTAAGGAGCAAATTTTCCAGATACAGAGTACAGAAATGCATCCTTCCACGAGGATGAGCAAGATGATTTGGAAAGCGAGCAACAAGTTTCAGAAATTCTCTTGAACAATGAGATACGGGAAAACGGATAAATATAACAACCATTCTGCGCTTGTAAATCACATCTTTCTGAGTCAGAAAACAAACTTCATGCATAGTGCGTCCCTTCGACATGTCAGATTTAAGAGGAAAAATGCTGAATCTTGGAACACATAAACCATTCACTTGCTTAGATTTGTGTGATATCTCACCGGAATAACGTGCAGCTAAAGAAACTACAGCCAGCTGTCCACCCGGGATCATAGGCCCACATTGATAAGCTATTTCGCTCCCCAGAGAGGTAGATTTGGTAATTTTCTGCAAAAAAACGCTTTAAAGAGACATGAATGAATTTAGCAAAACTCAGGACTCACCTGTAGATAATGCCCCACTACAACACCTGAACCCTTAAGAACATCAATATTTCCAAGAGTAATGGAGGCTGTGAAGTCGTCGCCCATGTAATCCGCGGCTAGCTTTGTAGCCTGATATTTCGAGCGCTGAATCTGTGCAGCCGCCTTGGCACGTATTCTCTCACCAAACTGGTGAATCAGATTTGCGCTAACGTTCCCGCTTGGATCACAATCCCCAAGTAATATGGGATATGACTCGGCTGGGCCAAGCTGCTTCGAACCAACGTAAGTAGCACCAAAGCGATAGCCCGACGGGTCTGTCGAGCTCAAGTTTATGATGTGCGTGACCTGGAAGTGATTACTCAAGCCACGCTGCATCATTAATCGTCCTCCCTCGAAAAAATTCGGGAAGACATCCTTAGTTGACTTGTGAATTTCTTCAAACGTGCCCGGATTGTCATTACGTTTTGGAGGATCAGGAGTAGAGGACGACGGTGAACTAGGAGGAGGAGGAGCACCTGAAGCAACGACAGTGTTACCCATTGGAGATTAACCAGTACGCGGGATTTCACCTGCGAAAATGCAATAACCATACAATTATTAAATTGAAAGAATCCTAAAGCCATGACCATGAGAGCGACCACATTCTTTGACACTGAGCACTGTATCAGCCCCCAGTTTCGCTTAAAATAACCGCGGGTGGCGTACGAGGGTCGAAGCAACAAACATACGCGCTTCACTTCCAGAAGTTAACTACCCTCAACGAGCTCAAATTGGAAAATGCGCGTTTCACAATATCGAGTGCAACTTGTCTGAACAAGTCTCACACTGGACAGGGATGGGAATTCGATGCCACGACATGTTTAATCCCGAAACCGTGAACAATCAAAATATCTTGCACATAAATAAGCGAAACTCTTTTAGAATACCGATGGAATCGATTATGCAGAACTAAATCACGACGAATTTGGGAATAACCCACTCTAAACAAGAAGGTCTTTGCTTCTGCTTGAGTCATGGCCATCATTTTCACTTCGTGCTAACAGCGAGTTTGACCACCTCACACAAAAACTACCACCTATAAGCAATGTTTCGAAAATTTGGATCATTCAGACGCAACGAACTTCAATAAAATCTGCGTAGATTAATTTTCGGTTGGACTGCCTTCAATTGATATTTCTTCGAACTTCGAGCACTTCATTCAACGATTTTCTTTGAAATTTGTCAAACAAAAAGATCCCGCCAATAAGCACCCTGATTAACGCTCGACATTCACTGAATAAATCGACATTCACGATTTCAATCTATTCCATACCTTCAAATTTAGATACGGTAATTCTCAATTTCTCCCCCGACTTCGAAGGACTTCAACTTTCCCCTCTCGCCTGACAGGCCGGTGTGGGCGGCACAGCGTACTCCCCCAAAATCGTACTCCAGGAGTACACCCTGCCTCTAGGCAGGGTGTACTCCAGTGTGCGCTATGCCGTCCGGCGGGTCTGTTCAAATCCGCGGAGTGAAGTTCCATGGTGAACACATGCAGTAGTACTTTCAATGAAATTCAGAGGAGAGCCAATTCCATCTGGTTGCAATGAATCTTGTTGATGCTTTGGAGAAATGTCTTCTTCAGTCCCTGCCCCAACTGCCACATTCTTATTTAAATTTCTTTTTGACATCTTTCAATGAAATTCAGAGGAGAGCCAATTCCATCTGGTTGCAATGAATCTTGTTGATGCTTTGGAGAAATGTCTTCTTCAGTCCCTGCCCCGACTGCCACATTCTTATTTAAATTTCCTTTTGACAAATTTTTGTATATGACAAAGCTTTTTCAAGGTCCAAAATGCTTTCTTGTCGAAAGTTCTACTGTACTTTTGCATTAATTATTAACTAACATAACCTGACCTTATAATTGGGGTAAAGAGGATTAATTTTTGAGAACCACACATGGATGCTGCTGATAACATTCCATGTGTTGTTCTTAGTGACATCTATGAGGGCATTGGTTTGGGCATGGCTCCCCCCAAGTGGGATAGCTCCAAGGCCTCCCTGAAAATAGATTTCCGCAGAATTCATCATTATTTTTGCCAAAGTAAATGCTGCTTCAAGAATCACTGTGGAATCAACTTTCCTCTGAATGCTGTGGAAGATACCACTGCCTAAGTGATCACTGCAGAAGAGGCTCTGCTGAATCGCACTCCGCGGATGTGGACTAATCTTGCTGCGGGGGGAGTACGCTGTACCTGGGGAGTACGCCCTGCCTGCTACACCGGTTCCAAGAGAATCGTTCTCTTCGAATGTACAAGCACTGAGGTGGCTCAGTGGTCGCTAGATGTCGCAACAAAGGTGAGAAGGACCTTTTTGAACATTTCCTAGAGCTATGGTCGGGGGACATTCGAATCAGTTACTATACAAAATGGCGGCGTGCATTCGGCCGGTGTCAACGTACTTCCCTGCGTCGCCGGATTCAAATTCTCGGAAATGTAACGTGCTTGCGCTGGAATCATTACGGTGCACGATTTAGGTGAAGAGAGGTATCCGGTACAGACCGTTTGAATTATCGCGAATATTTTCTATGTAGATATGCCCGAATTCCCAGTTTTTCTTGTTAATTTCTGTATTGGGGAAACCTTTTGACCAGACGAATTCAGGTTGCCGATTTTCTTGATTTGAAATGGTGATGGACTAGGTACAAGGTACTTGTGAAGAGGGGAAAAAAGCAATCGAACTTGGTACGCGTGATTTGAGATTCTCGGCTCAATTGCAATTTAGAATGTAGTACTGAATATATTTTTGCTATATTCGGGTGGTACAGCAGTTTCGTCGAGGTGTACTGTCCATCTAAAGGACACGAGTGGAAAGTCGTTTAAAGAACACGTTGTATCAGTTCACTTCTGTTGATACCTCTTAAAATTTTCCACGCGTTTCGTGCCTCGTTACGCCCAATTGTCTTTGATATGAAGTCGTAGGTTTCAATTAGTGATATCAGGTAATTCGCCGTTCAGGTAACCATGGTACTTATGTTTTTTTTCCCTTCTAGTCTGGCGTGTATCTCGTATGATCATGGGCGAGTATAAGCGTAGAGAAGATGCTATTTACACAAATTCGAATGGTGAATCTGTTGGTGTGCAAGTCATCTCGTTTCGACCCGCGGTGAACATGTACAACATCATGTTTGAAAACGGAAAAACTGAGTTGGTGAAGCCGAATCAACTTGAAAGAGTGAGCCTCAATTTTATTATTATTACTTTTTCTGAAGAAGGAAAGACTTATATACGCTGCCAAATCATATTTCAGGCCAAGTCCGGAGGTCGTGGTCGTCAAGCCAAGAGCAATTCGCCTCGCCGAGCATCTCGCTCGCGATCGCGTAGTCGGGGTCGTACGTCGAAAACTCGTCGTTCTGCCCCTATTGTACCCAATGAACCGGATAAGGAATCCAGTAAAGCTAAAGGAAAGTCTGGCGACGCGGCATCATCTGCTGACGAATCCGTCAACGTTGCGAGTGAAGTGCCCGTGAGAAGTCGTCGCAGATCAACAAGGATTGCTGCTCAAGAAACTACGCAAATTCCCACAAAAGTTTCCATCAAGCAAAGTATCAATTCTGTACAACTTTCCAAGTCGACTGCTTCTTGGTTGGCCATCATAGGTGCGACTGTGTGCACTGTTGCGATCCCTGCCTCACTTCTTGCCATCAACATGATGTGCGACAAGGTGAGCTGCATGAAATCGGACGAGCTCAAGGCCGTCACATTTTTTTTCACGGGATTACTGAATTTGCGCTTTCAAATTTTCTCCGTAGAAAAATTGTCATCTGCGAACTCTCTCTGTACCCCGTCGTCTGGCGACTTTCTATGACCCAGCTGCCTGGATGGTTTACTTCTCATTTGCCATGGCAAATGCCCTTCTGCTTGTTCTACCTGTCGGACGCAAAATTGAAGGCCCCGTTACAAATAGGATTCGACAAAAGTACCGTTGCAATGGTTCGTTCTGATCTGAATTAAGTCAATTTATGTACGGTGTTGTTTTTGATCACATGCTCCTGCTCACTTCATATTTGCTCAGGTTGGCTCTCGTTTCTGCTCTCAGCAAGTTCACCAATTATGCTGGATTTGTACGTTGTTCCGATTGAATTTCTGCGTGCCAAGTTCTTCGCTTTGATGACAGCTGCGTGGATATTCGGCACTCTGCTCTCGGCGATGGTTTACATGAAGAATCGCCTTCGTCCTGGAAGAAATCTGAACGTCAGCGGTCAGACAGGCAATATGTTGGTTGATTGGCATGCAGGGCGAGAAACTATCCCGAGAATCGGCTCTCTGTTTGATCTTAAACTTTACGCCGTGCGATTGTCAATAAACGGAACGGTCAGTGATTTTAGGCATGAGTTGTTGGTCGCTTGATCCTAAATATTTGCGGTGTCAATCGTTTTATTTTAGGCTGCTTTGACGGTTGGACTGTGGTGGATTGCAGCGAAGAAGCATGATTGGGATGTACCCCCGCAAATGACAGTTTGTGGGGCACTGATGCTTCTCTGCTTTCTGGATTTCTTTCTGCGCGAAAATGACTACTTGACCACGTACGATTATCTAAAGACTGGTGCTGGTTACGCGTTTTTCTCATCCGCCACCGCATCCCCATTCCTTTGTTGCCTGCCTATGCGATTCCTCCATGATCAGTACGAAAACAAGTAAGTTCGACGATTTTTGTTTTATTTCTTTCAAGGAATAATTTTTCTCATCTCCATGTAGATTACTCATACCCATGAGATATCCTGACCTAGTCGGACTGGTTGCCCTATTCTTGGTCGGATACTTGTTGTACTTGATCGCAAATAGAATCAAGAACGGTTTCAGGAGAGATCCAAATTCCAAGCGCTTCGCTGGTATGTTTGTCAGTCTTTTAATTTTAATTACTCGGTTTGATCATGACGTTTAATTAGATTTGGAGACCATTGCCACTGCGTCTGGAAAATCACTGATCGTTTCATTTCCATGGGGTTGGGTGAGACGTCCAAATTATGTTGGAAACGTCATCATGATGATCTGCATCGCTATGACGACTGGTGAGACTTCGTTGCCTTCATAAATTTGTAACGTTTTTCGTCAATTAGTTTATTATACAGTACTTGGTACAGTATTTGATCTGCTAGAGTCGTGATTTTCCTTCAGTGCCCTGCAGAACCCTAGTGGCTGTGTTGGCACATCAGGGGCTTTTTTGTCACTTCATGAAAGTGAATCGAACGAAGAAATGAAAATGTTTTTAAAGGAGAAACCCAGAAATTACTGCGGACAGAACATTTCACATTTGATTGCTGCCCCTTTTTTAGCAGCTTTCCAGCAAAATAGTTCCAGTTTTTTATATCTATTCAATACGGTATTAAATATGCCGAAAATATATGATGTAAAGTTTTTTGCTAAAGAGAACAAATAATTGGCCTAGAAACATGTTTCTGCAATTATCACGTGTAATTATTCCTAAAAAAAAGAGCCATTTCGGAATTTTTTTTAGAAATTTAGAAGTGACAAATCCGCGCTTTGATTGAATTCTATGTCTTGTGTTAATTGGAAGAACGTAAAAACTACTCACTGAGACTTGCTAGCGTGATGCGCATCATTTGGCCCTCGCCAGAGCCCTAAAGGCAGTATTTTGGAGGTCTTCTTGACCCAAAATGTTCGAGTAACTGTTGAAGCATGTCATTCATTATTACGAGACGTATTGTGAGTTAATCGACCTTCTGAATGTATTGCAGGATTTGGCCATGTTCTACCTTACGTATTGCCTCTGACAACGATTGTCTTCCTGGTCCTACGCACTTTTGAAGATGAGGCTCGTCTGGCGGAGAAATATGGAAATAGTTGGACACGTTATTGCCAACGTGTACCTCACCGATTCATCCCAAAAGTTTTCTGAAGAAGAGAAACAGTTGCTTGACTTGAACAAAAGCTCAAGATCAAAAATTTGTAATTTGTTATCATCAGACGGAAGAACCAAGAGATAGAAACTAGAAACCGTTGATGTTTTTTATGTATGGTATTTCGCAACTTTTATAAATTGTACGCGAAGTTATTTTCGTTTCTGTTTTTTTTTTTCATGTTAGAACTTTTTGGGACCTGATCAAACCAAAATTGTGAATATTGTGTACATTACTTTTAGAAATTTCGCTACACACAGTCATTTCGCCATATTGTCGAGCGAAGATCTCTTAGAATATTTTTATTTAGCTTTTTACTTAAACGGTTTTTGTAAAATCAGACGATCTCTTGTTCAGATTATCCGTTGATGTTTGACCGGTACAAGAGTTATTTGTTGTTTGTTGGTGAACCTCTGCTTTTTTTTTTACATTGATTGCAGCATTCAAAAGATCGTGTTTGATTGTTCGTGGTTCATTCTTTCTTCAGTTATCCAAATTCGTGGTCAAATAAACGACGTGAAAGTGGTGTTGCTTCCCAATGTCTGAGGTTATCAATTCTAATTTTCGTATCGTAATAGGGATGTGCTCAAGCTGTAATACAATTTCTTGCTGCAAAGGATCGAATACTGTGTAGGTCAAGTACAGTATCACAGCGTTCGCTTGAACTACTAGAAGCCGCGGCAAATGACGGGAAAGCTAAGGTTAGTGGCATAAGGGATTGTGTTCAGCATTGGAAAGGTGAAAACTTACTGAAGGAACATTTCTCTCGGTAACGTTGATGTGAAGTGCCATCATTAACAAATAGTTTTTGTGCAACGAATGCAAGTATGATCGCTTCCAGAATTTGATGGACAGATTCACTCTTAAAACGGGACGAAAGTATATTCTGCATCAGTTATGAACTGAGAATTGAAGCCGACTTTCCCCGTTCCTTGGATGAGTCACTGGATTGGCAAGCCATCTCCTACTCGTGCACTGTGTCTATTTTCGACTCGCGTGCGAGTGCGTCCTTCTAATTCAACGTTTCTCCAGCCATTTTTAATGTTCTGTTCCCTTGCTCTCCTTTCAGCGAAGTCTCCGTTTTCGCGTACTTCAGAAGAAAAGAAAGCTGGGTATAGTTCCCAAGGAAAAGGGGTTCAAGGTTTGCGAGGTGCAGGTAGTTGACGGATGTGTGTCACTGCTTTTAACAAAGAAAAAAGTGAGCCTTTTTGCAATCCGTCGAGTATCTTGGATACACGTGTGAGAAAAGGCGACAAGACGAAAGCCTCGTATGGATGAATAGTATGTTGCACTTGAATTGGTCATTGTTTCTTCAGAAATATATTATTGTACAGTAATTTACTGCACTGCACTCAGGGTTCATGATTTCTGTGAGGCTGTGCTGCCCAAAATACACTTTTGTGGGCCAGTCGCCAGTAATGAAGGGTCGAATTGCAGAGGCGGTGGAGAGTCCCCTGTGCTTAATTGAACCTCAATTTTCGAGGTTCCTAAATTTTCCATTTTATATGAAATTTTCAAATTCTAGGGCATGGAATCACAAAAAGCCAGTCTTTTAAAATTTGTGAAGGGTATGTACCCATAAAGAAATGCACAAAGGGGGTAGAACGATGTCGCTGTCAATCTTCATTGCACCTTCAATTTTTTGAGAAAGGGATTCACACCGTACGGTACGCACAGTACAAATAATGACAATCGCGATCAGGTTTCAACGTACTGCACAGTACAGTGTATTATATGTATGTAAATATGAAGTGAGAAGATATTCTTCCCGCGGGTAACTCTGTGTGAGAGTACATTGGAAAGAGGCTACTTATTGTACGTGTCGTACAGCTCAGCCAGAATTCCAGAATCTTGGGGTGACAACAGCAAGGAGGAAAATATGAGGGAACAAGGAACACGCCTGCTGAAAATAAATCACCGCGGCGCCAGGTTGGTTGTGTCGCACGTGTACGCATGCATCCGGAACTCGCGGACTGCTTCCTTTACCCCCCGTCTGGGATACGAACCGAAAACCGGTCGGCATACCGACGACATCCGTCTGAAATTTACTGTAGACTCGGGTTATTTCGTGGCAGTAGCGTTTTTTCCATTTTAACTGAACTGCGCAGCACATCTCTTGATGAAAATCGATTTGTCGGAGTTGAATCAACTTACCCGCGCGCCATGACGGGAAGTATATAGTATCGATCACCATTAAGGCTGCAGATATACAGTATATTTTCAACCTGTTATTCATAGTATTTCATTATATGATAAAGTATCCGTTTCTTATTATCGTGATTGTGTTTAGTTTTCCTGAAGATGACTTCGTAAATCAAACTCTTTGACCTCCTTCCTTTTTTTCGCGCGGCAAGCATCAAGTATACAAGTAATGTACGCACAGGTATTTGTATTCTGCAAAACCATTATTTTGTCCCACCCCATACTCTAAGTAAGGGAGTGTAAAAAGTATCTCGGGTGAGGGTGAGTCATATACGAACGCGAAACAAATTACTGAAAAGGCTCAGTCAGTCATCCGGACTCTCGACGGAATGGATGGAAAAAAAAACTTCGTATTATTTTCAGCTGAGCGCTTCTACATTGCAGATATATAGGTAGGCTGGGTTTTCCAAATTTTTGCTCGCTGTGGTTAAAAAAAAAAAAACTGAAACTATGTATAAATCATACCGAAAACAATATTTTCAAAATTAGTCATTTTTTTAAATTTTGGAATTCAGGATTTTGAATCGCCATCAAACATCAAGCGATTCAATAATTTACTCGTGTAAATTTTTATGAATCAAAGATTTATCAATTTCAAATTATGCGTTATAGAATCAAAATGTTACTGGATTGTTGGATGGACCTTTACGATTTTATTTTGGATTGCTGGCCAAGAGGTCTGATTTATTTCAGTGCAATTAAAAAAAAAATGTTGCGATTGACATTCCTTCTTTGAAATTTGAGAGGCTGCCATTTCCTGCTGAAACATCCGCAGCAGTCAACAATTTGCAAGTTCTGCAGAATGAATCGTCGGACATATCATTGCAGAGAAAAGAAAGGGTTTGATATAAATGTAAAGCGGAGTTACATTATAATGCCATTCCTAGTTAACTTCGGTGCATTTTTTTCCATCATGCTTCAATAAGAAAAATGTGTACTTATACTGTATACGTATATATCAGTGTCATTGAATCTGCCTCTTTTAAGCTGCCCTACAGAAGTCCCGCAAAATGCTTTCGTCGAATGTGTGATGTATGTTCATCAGAAGCATCTATAAAGGCCATGATAACTTCTTCTTAATATTATTCAAGTAGCATATTGAAGAAGCAAGACAACTTTACAGAAGTCTTTTCAATTAAAGCATATTCACAGCAAAGTGGCTACTTTTAGCGGTCGCTGCGTAAAATAGAAAAGGTTTTCATTAAAAATGCCTCCCATTTGCTTCGAAAGGAAGTCGGAAGACCGTGTCACATCATAGTAAGTGAAGTACAATATTAGCGTAAGAAAATGCTCCCCTCTTCGTCGTCAGCAGCATAAATCAATCAATTCTCTGAGGATGAAAAGTCATTACTGTATAAGGAATCCCCCGCTAAGTCTTTGAACTGTTCGCCCTGAACGCATGGGATTTATTCTGGATGCTGAGTAATAGTACTTCACGTCCAACACAAAATTTTGGGAGTAATGTAGTACCATACCACATACCCAGCTGTTTGAGGCACCGCGGTATCCAGCGTGAAGTATTTTTGGAACCCATGAATCATCAAGTCGACGAACACCGTTCAGCGTGAATCATCCTCACGCTATGTCTAAAATAAAGCCGAGGAGATCCTAAAATCGGGTGAAACCGCCAAGAATTACACAGAAGAATGATAATGACAGTTTCCTGCAAGTGTGTGAAACAGTTTCCTGCATATGAAGCACTTAATTTGCTGTAGTGCTTAAATAACTATTTATAGCTGCAATTATAAGTACAGTATTATACAGGGCAAGCTACAAAGCGACAGGTGAAACGTGCTGAGGATTTTTTTTCTAAAACCAGAATCCTAATGAAGTTACAGTATTTTATTTATTGTTGCCATCGAAGGATACACAGGCTCGTCTCCGTCAAACTCAGGAACAGGAATTGACGCGAACAATGGGACAGTGCCAAAAGCGTCGTTGTCGCGTTTGCTGCGAATCGTCGCCAAGACTTCATCGAAAAACGTAGGAAAAAAGATGCAGTCTATTAGTTCGATTCTAACACCTTCTTTTCCAAACATTGGATTTGGCGTTTGCGCATATTTTTTTCTTTGTCGTGATCGGTCCTTCCGTTTCCGCATCAACATCAAAGGGATGCTCAAACTTGTGCAGTTGCTAGTTCCATGAATAAAAGGGATAGTTCATAAAATTTTAGAAGATTATTTATGTCACCAGCATGCATAGTAAATTTTTATCACGCGGGATGCTTGAAAAAGGTCTAACATTCGGCCTGCATTATTCGCTGCATTATTTGGACTGGAAAACTTTCATGGAAATATAAGTAATTCTCGTGGAAGATGAAAAGAAATCAATACTGTACAGCTCTTAAACTGATAATAAATTATCAGACGGATTTTTCTAAAATATCTTCATCACGGGCAACAATAACAAAATGCCTCATTTTTCAATAATTCATCCATTTTGCTTATTATTAAGCAGCTTTGCATGGGCATAAGTGTATATAGTTGAATCTCTCTGTAAGTCAAATTTCAAGGGACCAGCAGAAAAATTTGACTTAGGGAGGTTTTGACTTAGGCAGGTGTTGAATCAGGTTTGTTCTACCATACAAAGCCCTTTTTTCTGGGAAACTTGGAAAAATTGTAAATGGTGATATTCCAGAGCTTAATTGTCTTCTTAAATGAATTGAAAGGATGCTGAACTTGAAGGTAGGAGTTCATTTGCTCAATTAGGTCTTTCACTTCCTTTAAAACACATAAAATGTTCAGTTTTTATTGCTCTTTTTTCTTTCTTGGGCCAAGAAAATAATGGCCAACAGGTCACAGAAAATTTGACTTTTGGAGATTTGAGGGGAAAAGCCTTTGATTTAGGGAGATTTTTACTGTATTGTTTCTAATGGGATTCAGATGGAGACCTGAAAACAATTCAACTTAAGGAGTATTTGACTTGGGCAGGTTTGAGTTATTGAGGTTCATCTGTAGTTGCATAATTCCAACATATTCAATGCAGGAAACAAATATTACAATAAATTCCATTGTAATACATTTCTCATCAAAATATTTCTTCTATACAGTTTCTTCATATAAATCATGTCATAAAAATATTGTTAGAACAGACTTTTTCTTATCTGTAATCTGTATAAATTGTTTTGCCTCGATTCTGCGCATTGACCATATACGGATTATTGATAATTGGCAGGAGATGTTGAACACCTAACTGATACATCATTACCAATTAATCAAAAAGCAATGATTTGATGCAGAAAATATATTACTGTACTCGAGTCAGCATGAACTTGCGGACTATCCTTCGTACTTCAGCTACAGTCCTATCTCCAAAGCTTGCTTTTTTGTTATTTTTGTCTTTAAATGAAACCAAAAGGGTTCCTTTTACATGGTGGGTTCATCATATGAGGGAAACAAAACCCTGCGTCATGCAGCAATCTTCGAATGCTTGACATTATATAGAGGACCGGTTGAGGTAATTAATTTGAGTTAGTACTTTCAAGCTGTCGAAATGCTTTGAATTCCGAAGAAAAAGGGCGACATGTACTGTATAGAGCTAAACGATGACAATAAATCGAACTCAGAAAAGGCGGAATCGAAAAAACGGCGGATTGATACCGTGAATCGACGATAAGAAGATTCTTTAAAAGAATATTCTGTAATGTACTGTACTGTGGTTTAAAAATTATTTGAGATTTTCAAAGCATTTGATTCCTACCCCACCTCACAAATTTTAACATTGATCGAAAATCCTATGGTTTTCGTACTGTATCTGTTGAAAAAGTCACTAAAAGTAAAAAAAAAAAAAAATCCGAAACCGAATTCTGAAATGAGACTGAGACTGCTGATGCTTCTGGGAGTATGTGTGTGTGTCTGTGAGTGTGTGTGTGTCTGTGTGTGTGATGTGCGTGCGTATTTTTCGAGAGCGGGGATTTTTGCAGTGTGCAGCAGACGCCGGGGTTTTGGTCGGTCGGGGTCTCGCCTATTCCGGACCGAGACCAAGAAGTCGTCCAAGGCGTTTCGTGCCGTGTGCAAAACGCTAGATGGATTGCCAAAACGTTCCCGGGGATAACCTCGTCGTCGAGGGACTGTTTCCTGGTCCGGATTCCGTGGTGCTGAGCCGGCGGGATTCGCGCAGTCACCGACCAGCTTCCGCCCTGCGCTGAACTAACCTGCAATAAGGGCCAAGTCTCGGTTATACTGAAACATTCGCTTTAAAGCCCAAGAGTATATATTTACTCTGTACTGTATATAGTGATACTGACTTGTTCGGTGGTCTTCTGGGATTCCTTCCAACCCTACTTTTCTATTACCGTATTTAAACCAGCGGTTGTAAGTGATTCGAACCGAAGCTCGGTATAAACGAGGGCATAACTTAAAAAAAAGCATTATATATGAATGCAAAGTGGGACAAAGAAAACTTCATGTGCGAATCTGCAAAGTTTGTTTGAAGTCCTTATTGGAAAAGTCGAACTCGTGTGGGATTCAATATTCACCGAAGTGCTTTTGGAAAATCCAATCGATTATCGCAAATACTGTAACTCGAAATTTTTAAAAATTCACTTTGGAGAAAATCAAGAACAGCGAAAGGGATTACGTACGTTTAAACTTGAAATCTCTGTTGGCGAAATTTTACATGAGCTGATTTGGACGGGGTTTTATTTTATCTACGCGAATATTGATAAAATTTCCTTCATTTATGTTTATAAATAAATCAGAACTAGATTCAGGAAATTTCTTGAATTCACGACCACTGGGGTAAAAAAAAAAAAAAGTAGTGCGCGTTCAAAAGTGTTGAAGTGTCTCAGAGATTCTCTAAACTCATTTGGTAAGATGAGCATTTTTCAGTTTTATTGACAATTGACAGGAATGATGCTATATCTTTTCTGTCAAAGTTAGAAAGCATCAGTTACTTGCAAAGTTAGAAAGCATCAGAATATAGATCTAAGAGGGCTAAAATGAAACAGGATATAGATATCAATGAAATTGATCAAGAAATGGCAGTACTAAAAAAATTGCTGTTTCGTGAGTCCTTATGGAAGTCGGAGTTTCCAAATGAGATTTTGAATATGGATGTGACACACATTTTTCTCCGCAATTTTTTTCCGGTGACTGTTTTCTTCGGGAACAAACGATTGATAAACGCGTACGTCCACAGTGACAGTATCCAAATCTTCCAAACTTCTTGTGATCCCACGCCGGGGATTTGATTTATTGGTAAGTGGCGTATCGAAATATTAATTTCAAATTCCATTTTTTTGGACCCTGAAAGATTTGAAATATATTTTGCTGGATGTATGAAATATATTTTTGCGTGATCTGCCTTTTTTTATAGGTTAGAAAAAAAACTTGACTGAAACCGGGAAAAGATGCCTTTCAAGCCGCCAGAGACTGCCAAGTGCCCCAAGTGCCAAAAGTCCGTTTATGCCGCCGAAGAGAAGGTTGCCGGCGGCCACAAATGGCACAAGGGCTGCTTCAAATGCGGTGAGGACCGACCTTTCATTCATATCTCCTGATTTCATCTACAGTACAGTATCAAATATTGAACATACCTGGCTCATACATTCATGCATTTTCTGCGTGAAGATGAATCGGATTTCATGTTCTGTACATAAATCTCAGCGAAGTAATATTATCCATCGTAAGAGAATCGAGGAACATCCGATATCTGCTCAAGGATTTATTCACATGGCGGAAATGAGTCATTTTGTTCACAGATTTGGGTTAATAAAAATGCACTACAGCATTAAAAAATAAGATTGATATTAAATTAAAAAATAATACAAGGACTTGATCTTTAAAATAGAAACAAGCAAGCCGCGCATATGTCATTGCGTCTATGTCTGAGATTGTTCACAAACGAATAAGCGACCAGTTCGATTGACAAAACTTGCGAAAAGTTGAAAACTATATTTTCCATGACAATGGAACATAATAACCGTAATTTTTGAATATTAACTTCTACTACAGAGGCTCACATTTTTTTTTTTTGTGAAAAGAAATATGTCTTCAGGGATGATGTAATAATCGATCAACTATATCTTACAAATTTAATGAGTTGGTATGAGAAAATGAAGTCGACAAAAAATGATTTCTTAGTGCCTTTTGCTGGCCTGAAAAGATTAACTGAAGTGAATCTGATACCTCAGAACGATTTTATAAATTACATTTTTTGAGAGGTTCAGGTTTCTCTAACGTACATTGATCGAACATTATTAATTCGCTGCTTAACAAACTTCGCTCAGATGAAGTCTCAATATTTTTTGGATTGAAATGTCAGCTGAAGAAACTGATCACATCATGAAGGACAATTGCTCCAGTTGATCCATTTCAGGAAATAGTTTCTCGGTTTAAAATCTCGATGAAAAAAGCGTTGGCATACTTTAAAACTTTACAAGATATTCTGTATTCAAAGAAGCGTCTAAATTTTGAAATGATTCCTCATTATTATCGTTTTTTTGGGGTGATATCGAGAAATCTACCGGTTATTCTCCAGTTGAAGAATCATCGCGGTTTCGTACACATTGAAATCACAAAATTTATATTCATAAACAAAAATACAATATTTACCTGATGATTTCAAACTTTATGGCGCAAATTAAAAATTGCATGCGCATATCTTTCGAATCTCCGACATCTCAAGTACATTTGAACTAGTTTCTTGTTGCTCATTCACTATAATAACGAATGATACATTTATTTTTATGGAAGAGACAAAAAATATAAATTAAAGCCAACATTTTTTTAAATTAGAAAGATGTAATCCCTTCATCAACCGAAATCTAACACGACTGAAAGTACTGCAGTGAATCAATTGCGAAATCGCATAAAATGTTGGCGGGTATTTCATATGCCGACATTCGACATTTTATTGGGTTTGCTACACATTCAAGAACATTCTAAGTAAAGATATATAGCTATATCCATAAACTTTGAAATCATCTGCCTGCAATCTTGCAAATTAAGGCATGAATTACTTTTAAATATCTCACACCGAGATTTTGAGGCATATACGTTTCAGGAAAAAAGCAAACTATTCAAGCTTCGAAACATGTGAAAAAATTGTCGGCAAAACGATCCCTCAGTGGTCAGTTCACGAACAAGTATGAATATTTTCCTCGTGAATATTTCGAAAAATTAGAAGGATGAGTTGCTATCATCAGATACTGTATCAATCATTTGGAACACCACGATGTGCAGCATTGTACGTATGTCATTCGTGAAAAGTAAACCATTATCCATCGCATTTTTTTCGGCATTCACTCGTGTGTATGACTGAAGTCCGTGAAAACATATGACTAAATTCCGGCGTTATATATACAGTACAGTATAGTGTATTGTACTCAAATATCACGCATATATGCCGAACTTGAGTTTTTAAGCGTTTAAAAAGAGGTGTATATGTTCATAAAAAGCAAGATTTTTTTAATGGAAGCACGAAACGGAACTATTTTTTTTTTCTAAAAAATGAGTCATTTATGTTAGTAGACCATCAATATTTTTCTGAATCACTAACGTGAAAAGGCATTCAGGGCTAACTTTGTTCTGGACTGTTTTTCAACCCTTCTTAGGGGATTTCACTTCGAAAATAAATTAAAAGCGTTGGAAAAACTTTTTGTTCAACCGAGAAAAAAATTGCCTGCTCATGATAATTTCTTTA
Source organism: Notodromas monacha (assembly GCA_905338405.1). Classification (NCBI taxonomy): domain Eukaryota; kingdom Metazoa; phylum Arthropoda; class Ostracoda; order Podocopida; family Cyprididae; genus Notodromas; species Notodromas monacha. The sequence continues at coordinate 26,432 of CAJPEX010001296.1, read as the reverse complement.
AATCCAGTCCTAAATAAGAGAATCGACTGGATTACGAAACACCTTGAAAATAAATTTATTTCAGACAATCTTCGCTAATTTCAGAGAAATATATGCACAAATAAGAACACCGCATTCCTTTGATCTATCGTTTGAATGCTGCCATCATTATAAGGTCAACACATCAATAACTGATCACGGAGAACGTTGCAACTTAATTATGTATCTCAGTCTTGGTTTTCCGGAAATCGGAAAATCAGAACGCCGGATGATCTGATTTTATTCTTGTATTTATTTTAAATGCAATTTTTTTTAAATCTGCGCAGAGATGTGCAACAAAATGCTGGACTCCACCAACTGCGCACCGCATGAGGACAAACTGTTCTGCAAGAACTGCCACGGTCGCAAATACGGACCCAAGGGTTACGGGTTCGGTGGTGGCGCCGGCGCACTCAGCATGGACACGGGTGCTCAATTCGGCAACACTGACTCTGCCATGTCGTGAGTACCTTTTTTTTTTTTAATCTTTCAAATGACAAATCAATCTATCAGCCTTTCTCGTCGTTGTTGGCTCTTACATCTTTCTCGTCTTTGCGGTCTTCTATATGCTGCTACTCTCTTTCACTCCCGCCCAAAATCTCGGCCACTTCTTTTCGCTTGTAGTCCCCCCTATTCTCATCCAATCATGTTTATTAGTCCAAAAAGTCAATTGGGGATGTCTGCCAACATTTTGGGTTGTGCTTAACCGGTTTGGTGTTGGGATTAGGTCGGGATCAGACTTTTACTGCGGAGGCATCAATAAGTGATGGGTGGTAATTTTTAAAACCATATTCAAGGTGCGCATAGTGGATGAAGAGCAAATCGCAGAATGGGATTTCGTTTAGATGACAAGTAAATCGGTGCAATTTCAGAGAAGAGCATTTGTAAAAAGAAAACATGAGCAAAAACTCAAGTGTTTAGGAAGATCAATTACGGTATTAAAAAAACACGCATCCGAACGCGAAATCTTGGGATTTTAAGTTAAATCCGCTATTTCAGGGTTTGTCCAGACAGGACTGCTGATTCTTGTGTTAGTTTACATGCTCTCTCGAAAATTTAAATTTTTAAAAATTTACGTTTTTGAGAACTTGGGTTAAACATTTTATAGAGTCCCGTAGTAGTTGCATTTTCCTGCGGACTAGAACTTGAAGCTTCAAAACATGCGATGAACCGCAACAGGAATCAAAATTGCACTGCTCCATATTCCGCCAATGTCGTTGGTATCAGTGTAAAAAAATTGAAAGTTTTCAAGAAAAGGACTGCTCAAACTTGCGGTATAAGGTATTTCTAAATCCCTGATCCGCGGGGACGAAATTTGGAAATTTGGGTCCCGTTCGAACTGACGTTAAGTAAACTCTTCTTGTCACCTTTTCTAATGAGCAAACGAATCCTTGATGTAATACAAAAATTGAGAAAATCTTGTCCAGAGACCTAAAAGCCGTTGAATCGAGACAATTCAGGGGGATTCCGAGGTTACGAAATAAGCGCGAAATATTTTTTTTTTATGACCCCACGTATTGCATTATAGCTTGCATCATCGTATACGAGAGAAACAAGTCGTAAAGTAGTTTGATTGTGTTGTTCCGTTGCATACTGTTCCGTGTCCACATGTTTTCCGAGTATATAAGCACTGTATTGTACCGTACAGTAGTTTAGTACAGTATCTATATACAGTATCTGCAAAAAGAAGGCATGTTACATATGATCACGATTGCGTGTGATGGAAAAAAAGGAAGGAAAAAATATGATGGAAATGAAAGATGTTCACCGGACCCTTGGAGGTGAAGGCCAAAACACTCTGTAGTTTTTTACACATGTAAGTTGAGACTATACGCATTTTTATACGAGGTTGAAGTTGCCTGTTTCTTCTTAGTTCCTGTCACTTATTTGTGACGTCTCGTGTTGGACTCATCGTGAAAGCGAATTTTTGTCTCTCATTTTTTTGTGCCGTGATGCGCATGACTTTCGTGTCACGATGTTTTTGACTGCAGGTGGCGGCGACACGGACTCGTCATTTCTCGGCTTCTGGTTCAAGTTTCTCACTCCTATTTTCTGCTTCTTCTTCCCCGAAAAGAAAACATATAGTTTTTTAAAGCGGAAACGAAAGATTGAGTTGCTTTAAAAATTTCTTGGCGAATTCAAGCTGCATTTCTCCACGTATTTCCGTTGTGCCCTGTTTGAGTCGTGCATGTCGTCATCCCCGCAACTCTTTCGAAGCTTCGGTCGCAAAAAATAACTCCTCTTATGACCTGTTGATCTTCTTCTTCTCTCTCTCACTGCAGTACAGTATTTTTAATACTTTTTTTATAAGGAAATCATACGAGAATGCTTGCGCAAAATTGCATATTGGCCTTTACCTCCAAGTTTCATGCAAAAAAATACTGGGATTGCAGGGTTGGAGTAGATTCTTTTCGTTATAGCGGGGATTATTTTGGGACGAGTGTCACGCATGATTTCCCGCGGAACTGGGATGACGACATATAACGCTTCTGCGAAAAAAAGAGAGAATATTATTGACACAACGATTGATTGGTGGAATAGGGGTTTAATTGATATACTCACTGATATTCCAATCTTCACTGACCAGTCTTTCCTTCTTTCGCTCTTTCTCTACTGGTACCAGGTTTCTTCTGTTTTTTTGTTTTGTTTTGTTTCTTTTTTTCATAATACTTGAGTCTTTGCTTATTATCCCGTGTCCCATTGCAGAAACAAACCATCTTCGACAGTATGATTTGACCCCGGGCCGAAGTGACGAATAAGTGTCGCCGAAAACCACGCCTGGTGCCAACTCAATCGTCGCATCGCTTTGTCGCCGCAACTTGTTCGCCACGCGATTCACATTTGTTTTCTGGTTCATCCACTGGTTTTCTTTTTCTTTTTTGGTCGCACACATTTCTTTGTTGATGTTGTGGGTCTAAGATAGACGAGGAATGGTCCACAAGTTCTGATGGTCAGTTACCAAAGATTTTTGCAATTTTCCTCCCGATCCATTCTCGACTTGAAACCCCGTTGAATTCTCGCTCAACTTGATAAATGCCGCTTGAATTCTTTCTCGATCAGGAAAGAAGAACAACGTTTTTTCCGAAATCATATTGAACAGCAGTATATTGACATGCTTCTCTCCGAAAGAAAAGAGGTGATGTGACTGAAAAGCTTTCTATATATGAGCGCTGGAAAGAAATCCATATTTATTTATCGGCAACAAAAAATTCAAAACTTATGGACCATCCACTCGTGAATTGAGCAAGGGGATGAATGAGAGCTCAAAGCGCAAGAGATGCGGATATAGCTTGAAAAAAGAAGCTGTACTAACATTCTATACTAACATTCAGCGAGCTTGTGAGGTCTCAGAGGAAAACATAAAAAAAAACGGAAGCTTGGTTGTAACGATTGAGGTTTAAAAAAAGAAACGAAGAGTAAATGAGGTAAGGAAACAGAGCGAGAAAAAGAGAAAGAAAGAGAGATATAGAGAGACTGCGTAATGTTTTTTTTTTTCTAGCAAAAAAAAACGAAAAAATGCAGTTGGAATATTTTTTAACCGTCTTTCTCGCTGTCGCTTTCTTGGCAATCGCCTCCGACCGCGTCCGGAAATAGTCTTGCGTTTCTCGAAGAAAAGCAGAGGAAAGGAACTTCACGTCCTGGTTTCCGTTTCATCGTCGTCGACGTTGGGTCGTGATGGCCTTTTTTTTTCTTGTTCGATTTTCTTTTCATCTTAATTTTCTTCGATTTTTTTTTGTTTACCTTCCATGCACTCAATCGTCGTTCATTTGTATCGTATGCTGCGGAAATCGAATAAAGAACTCCTGCGCGGGCCGTAACGGACTAATCAAAACTCTGCAGTTAGTTTTCTCTTAATTAGTATTTTTTTAAGCGAAAAACCTCAATTGCGCTGCACAGATTGCACCCTGCCTTCAAAACGCATTAAAATAATCGAATGCACGGACTTTCTAAATTAATAAACATGACTTTTTCAGCGTTAATTGTTGAGGCAATGGCCAAACCTACCGTGGAACTTTTAAACAAGAGAGGGTATGAATAAAACCCCCCTCTTCACCACAAATAAATTATGACTCAACACTTACCGAGATTGCTAGTGATCTCGGAAAATATCACGAACTTATAATTATGATCTTAATGACCCTCGAATGTTCCAATAAATGTTAATTATCAGGGTCTTGGGAGAAAGCTTTGACATTGATCAGTGGCCGTAGAATTTCAAATGAAAATATTTCGCTCACCAAAAAGTTCTTTTTTAACATAAAAATGCGACCCATTCATGAAAGTATAGGAAAATTTTTAAATTCCATTTATACATTGTTTATCAGACACTTTTTTCATGGGTCGAGCATCATCTTGCCCTGGAATAAGATTCAGGAATTCGCAACCGAAACTTGCTTTATACTTTTGTAACTTGAACAGATTTATTTTATCCCTGAGATATTGAAGCCAATGAAAATTTGAAACATTATTTGAAATGAAGGCGCTTCATAAACAGTTTCCCTATTTTTTTTCAACGGTGAGCAGATGCGATTTGCTGGTAGACTTGAAATATTTCAAACAAATAATGCAAACTTTTAGGGCGAAGTTTTCTACTAAAATTCGTGTAATCTCTCAGATAAAATGTCGTTTTATTTTGGCGGATTTTTATTTTTTAATACTGTATAGTTAACGAAGTACGAAACACTTTAATCTCAAGGATCGTTGCTTCCAAAGATACGATAAGACTTATTCTGAGCTCTTAGTCCAAGTCAGCTTGTAGATTAATAAGAAGTTTGGTACCAAACACTGTGGTGCAAATACCGTTGTTAGGCACTTAAACACTGTCGAGACTTGCACCTGTTTCTTAATTTTCTCACCAGTTTGTCAGAGAAAACAGGTATGCAGTTGAAAGAGTTTCGCGTCCTCATTTGTCTCCTCAACGAGAGAGCATTTATTTTGAAACAAATGTAAACGACAAAAAACCTCGTCTAATCTAGTTCCCTCTCCATTCTCATGTTATTTTTAGTTTAGATGAATCCCTCGTTCCTCTGTGAAATCCGAAGAAACTGGGTCGAATGAATTTTTTAAACTCTTCCTTAACTTAAAAATTCTTTACTCTCAAACCGGGATATTTTCTGGAAACATTAGCGAGGCAAATTTAATTTTGTCGAATCTAATTCAGACCATATCCTCGTGGCCGGCGAATATGCACTTCTGTTTCAAAAAACTAATCAATGCAAAAAAGCTGAAAATCCCGCAGAAAAAACCTTATCCATCGTTTCACAAACCTGAAGGAAGCAAGCGTTTGAAAATATGTTTCTCTTATAAAAATCAAATGAGAGGATTTCAAGTTAAAACTAGAATTTCCTTGAAATTTTCCATTTCTAATGTGCCACAGTATCAGAGATTTTAAATATCACGGGAAACTTGAGAAAAAATTTCTTGAATCAATAAATATGCATTTCTTTCAAAACATACGATAACTGTCTTGAAAAAATGAAGAAGCGTATGTTGAATCAAAGTTTACAAAATGCTCCCTCGAATTTTGTTCAAGTAAATGACTTAATGACATTAACAATTAGTAAGAGCTCCTAGAGAAATTTGTCGCATGCTGCTTTCTTTTAAGAAATTGATGGGTTACTAAACCACTAGGTTTTTCCTAGTTTCACATGCCTTTTAATGATTCTCAACCAGCCACTCATTATGCCTCAACATTTGAAATTAAGTCTGGAGTTTATAATTCAGAGTAGTTTTTAATACAAAATTTTCACTTATTTAGTTTCAAGATACTGTAATAACGAGTAGAACCGAAAACTGTCAATCAAGACAGAACAATTCTAATTCGTGTCGCAAGCGCTTTCAGCTGCACAGAAGCACAAAATGTACGTATTACGGCAATAATGTTCTAACCTCATTCATATATTAAACACAGTCATATCTGAGAAAAATTGATGCCATCAAAAAATTGGCAAGTAAGTTTCATTGTAGTCAATCGACTCAAACGTTGCTACGAGAGAGAAAAACAATATACAGTATCCGATTACTTCTCGAATTGATGCCTCTCATGACATTCATTTTTCCATATACTGTACACTAGATAATGAATCCGGTAATTAAATTTGTATTCCTCTTTCGCGTAATTTCCCTCAGAATACATTGAATAAAAAGATGCCAGAAAGAAAAGAAAAAATGTTGTGCGTTATTCCTTCCGCCTCACCTTATATTCCTCACGTCCTTCACTCGCCCTCTCACGTGCTGCTGGAAAGGATGAGGGATACAAGCGACCTCGATCCGATTTTTCCCTCTGCGCCCTCGCTTTTGTGTGACTCACTGACGAACGAGGTCACTCGACGACCAGAAACCACCTGGAACGAAAAAATGAGCTCCAGCTTCCGCGTTCTCGTTCGTCTCCTCATCTGCTCTGCTTCCTACACGAAAGCGAGCAAAAAATCCCCAATTTTCCTCTCAAGATGATTTTTTGTTGTTGTTGCGGAAGTTTTGCGTCGAGGTTATAGGCTAACAAGAAAATAAACAACTTTCAGAGTTTTTTTTTGCTTGATGTACTGTACTATACCCACAGAGTTGCGTCCAGGTGCTGAAATTAGGATGCACTGTGTATATGATGATGACGGAACTGCTCGTCGGTATGAACGCTTTCTTTCTGCAAATTATGTTAAGAAAGCAGTTTGCACACGTCATGTGGATGCATGACTGCTCGGAATGTGTAAATTCGTTCTTTAAAAATCAGTCAATAGTTTTGTAGCCAACGAAATCGGATTGCGAACCCTTGGAAAGTACCGTTATTGAAATATAATTTTTTTTTTCACTTTTTAACGCCTCTTTACCATCTGCGAAATGGGATTCGCAGGTTTCATGCGAGTGAGTTTCTTGGAAAATTATTATTTCTACTGGACCAAAACAGAATATGTCTGTTATTTCTTTATTAGAAATAAAATTCGATTACATGTTTAAATTATTCCGCCAACTGAAAGGATTTCAAGGCATACATGTTTTCACCTTCTCTGCTTCAATCGATCAACAACAAAAAATGAAACCAATCATTCCCATAAATTTTTTAAGCGGTCATAAATATTTCTCGTGCCAAATTTTCGAATTCCATCATTGGACGACACAATTGGCATAGCTAAATTGCAGTATTTAAAATAAAAATAATATATGAGAGCATCTTATTTTCACTCTTTTGTGCATGTTTAAATACAAATGAAAGAAACCCGTTATTAGATCCTCCAATGTATTTTTTTTGCTTGAGGATTCGAGGACTGTCTCAATTTCTCCAGAAGGACCGTCATCGAAGCAAACAAGTCATCCGAAACTCAGCACATTGTGATCCCTAATTGCCAAAACTCATGCATGATACTGAAGTAGTAAAATATACTTTTTCTTCTTTTTCTATACAGGGATGAGGCACCAACGCCAAAGGCACCAACCACTGTGAAGGTCATTCCCGCGCCTCCGGGCGAAGGCTGTCCTCGTTGTGGTGGTTTCGTGTACGCCGCCGAGCAGATGTTGGCGAAAGGAAGGGTAAATCCCAGAAGAATCATGCACATTTTTAAACTGCAGTCAAACCTCTTAAAGTCAATCTTCAAGAGATCAGCAACAGCAACAAAAATCCAGAATTTCAAAAGAGTGGGAGAAAACATCGAGTTATAGGGAGGTTTTCACTTCAGGGAAACAATAATTTTTGTTGGGAAAAAAAGAAAAGAAAATTGTAATGAATGATATTCTAGGCCTCAAGTTGCTTCTTGGGATCTTGGATGAACTGACAGGCTGCTGACGTTTGAGGCATGGGTTTATTTGCCCAATTAGTTTTTTCATTTCCTTTTTAAACAGATCTAAAGTACAGGAATTTAATTTTTATTCCTTTTCTCTTTCCTGCGTCAACCAAAACGCCTCCAGGAAATTCGATTCATGGAGGTTTGAGGGGGAAAGCCTTCGAGTAAGGAATGTTTTTATTGCATTGTATCTGGGGGAATTTAGAGAGGGACATGCAAAAAATCCACGTAGGGAAGTATTTGACTTAAGTTTAGGCATGAGTTATCAAGGTTCAACTGTATAAAAATTCTTTAAAAACATAAGCAAAGTTCAGAATAAGAGGTCTTAGTGCTCTAATTCCCGGGGCTTTGAACCTATGAGGGTCTCTCCGACTCTTGCAATAAATGTGGTATACTTTTAGAAAGGTTGTGGGAAGATTTCGGGTAGTATGCGAAGCTGCATCATCAGTTGAAATTTGAGTAAAAACAGAGAAGCACATGCCAAACCACATCATCAGGGTACCACTGATATAAATCAATGCCACAGTATTTTCTTAAAAAAGATAATAATGCATCAATATTTCCGACTCCTCGCCAACTAAGCAAATATTGACATTTCATGAAGCCCTATCCTAAGTCTTGATGATAAATCTTCAGTTCCGAAAATGTCCGATGCAGCGAAATGTGTTCCTCGTTATTCTTCACGTGGAACACAGGAAAGATTAATAATAGGCATATTGCACGAGTAATCAAGAGTTTATTTTAAAATTTATCTAGAAAGATACCTGATTAATTTTATATCCAAATTATACCAGAATACCCGATCTTTCTGCTTTGTTTCGTGTTCCTCGAATGAATCGAACGGAAATTCTGTAAATAACAGTTCTCACATTTCAAGGATACCATACAACGTTTCATCGTGTTGCTGGGACTCTTGATTGACACGAGTTTGACGAATTTATTTCACTCTCAAGTCCGCGCATTTTAAAAATTTTAATGTATGTTCCCTTCATTTCCGGTATTATTGAAGCCATGGCACAAACACTGCTTCAAGTGCCGCGTGTGCACGAAACAACTCGATTCCACTCTGCATAATGATGGACCCGACAGCGAAGTTTACTGCAAATGTAAGTCGACTACAGTATTCTTATTGAGGATATATGTTTAGGTTTTGTAAAAAAAAATACAGTATATAAAAATATAAGTCTGAAGTAAGCAGGAGATTTCCTATGATCAATTTGAAACAAAAATTGTTCTTTCGGGAATTATTTTCAAAATTGATGACATTTTAAACAATGCAAATCCCTTGACACACACGTAATCCCCTTCATATCTCTTGTTTTCTTTTTCGCATCAGTGTGCTACAGCAAGAAATTTGGACCCAAAGGATACGGGTTCGGAGGTGGCGCTGGTGCTTTGCAGTCAGACGTCGTGAATGGGTAACTGTTTTTTTCTTGGAAAATATCCCTTGATTCGAATGTGAAACGAAAGTGGATCTTGTCAATTTTCCAGTGAGCAGCGTGCCGAGTTCGTTCGTCCGAGCAAAAACCTGGAAGCGTCCATTAAAGCCCCCGCAGGCGAAGGATGTCCGCGATGCGGAGGAATGGTTTACGCAGCCGAGCAAATGTTGGCTAAAGGTTCGGTAAGTGTCCTCTGTCCACCTTTTCAATAGTGATGCTTCTAAACTTTGTGATGGAACTTGGTTATTCTTGACCTATACAAGTATGAACGGCGCGCAAAATACAGCACTTCATTACAAAAATATCAACGAAGGATCCCATTTGGGTTATAACTTTATACGACAAGCGGAGAAATGATTGAAATATAAATTTCATCATCGTGTGAGTGATACTGGTAATTCTCTCGGGATTAAAATGTAAAAAAATGTCATACCGTAATTCAAAACGAAGAATCCCGTTCCAAAAACAGTATTTTTATTGCTTTATGGAACGACCATGACATTTCATTTCATTTGATGATAGTTGGCGGAACAGCTTTTATTTTTCGATTGAATGCACAACACAGTACAATTTTTAAACACAATGATTACTATTCTATATAAATAGATGATGAATCTAGATGATAAAATCAACAATCAGCTGTTCTTTATAAACGCGAATCGTCAATCTTGCAAATAAATCAGGGGCGCATATTCTTCCATATGTTTCAGAGACGATTTTCAAACACCAGGATACTGAAATACGGCTGATTTATCCTAATCCCACTTTTGATAATCACCATCACTTTAAATTGGTAAAAATGTTTTATGCGCCTCATTCAAAAAAATAAAAATTCTGTGAACATCAATTCGAAGGAATCTGCGATCCATGGAATATATATGCAGGGATCAAGTAAATTCGAAGAAAATTACGGTTAGATTGATATATGAAAGCAATATTTTGCTCTTTGTGTCGGTTAACTTCCACTTAAACGGTTGTGGGATATTGGGGGAGATTTTTTGTGTCAAAATTCATTCAATTTATAAAAGGTTCTACAGACTAGACGCACGTCAAAAATAATTCCCTGACTTATTGAAGGACAGTGTTTTACAGCAAGGTAAATTCCTTGATTTCATTGACATTGGAAATGAATGAATAAAACATTGTTGTACAGGAATAACAGCGCAATATGAAGGAAGGGAGACATTTTTTGAAATGTTTGTGTTTTTAACTTATTCATTTGTGCTTTAATTTTTTGACGTGATGCTCAGGTATGGCATAAGAAATGCTTCAATTGCAACTCCTGCCGAAAGCCGCTTGACTCAATCAACGCTTGCGACGGACCCGATAAGGAAATTTACTGCAGAACGTGTTACGGCAAAAAATTTGGCCCGAAAGGCTACGGTTTTGGCGGAGGCGCTGGTTTCTTGCAAACGGATGTTATTCAGTGAGTAGCTCGATCAAGGGGCATTCTTCATCGGTTGATTATCAAATCCCAATCAATCGACGACCGAAATTTGACATGGGTTGAAATTCGCGCAGAGAGAACTCTAATTCAACGAAGCCTTATTTTCAATTTTAGATTGAATGAGAGGCAAGGAGAAAACGGCAACGCCTAAAAGTTGAACATAAACTATGTGTAATGTTCACAGGGAACGTGACTAATTAATAGGTCCGATTACGAGAAGTTCGTTACGATTTTAAGCCCTTTATGACGTAGTGTTTCAAGTAGGAACGTAAGTTTCCATCTGCGGAATAAAAAAAAAAAAACGCAGTACAGTATTCGATTGCGTATTTTCAACTTGTATTTGATACACATTACAAGTGTCCTTTGCACTGATTAATTATCCGGGCTAATGCTCTTGAAGCAATGCAAAAATTCGGGAAATACTGTATCACAAATTTCATCCTCGCAAAAAGTTCATCTACGGAATATAAAAAAAAACGCTGAACAGTATTCGATTGTATACCATACAGGGTTATATACTTTCAAAATCTCTGGTCATCAACCCCGATGAGCAGTAATTTATCGATATTTTTTACTGCAGAAACGAGGAATCGGTTGACATGATGTCAGGTCAGCCAAGGTGGATTCCACCGGAAGCAATGAACACTGCAGCAATCAAAGGTTCTTCCGAGCAAAACTGCCCAAGGTGCGGTGGTGCTGTTTTCGCCGCCGAACAAATGCTTGCCAAAGGAAGCGTGAGTCAATTCTCGCCAATTATCCCTAAAATTTAAGACAAAAAATACCGTAATTGCAGTATAGTACCAGTAATTCTCTATTATTAACAGATGCGTACAGAAAATAGTCAGCCTGTGAATTAAGTGAAATCTCATGGGATGTGATCGTGCGAATGATGGACGTTATCGAGAAATTTCTGCTTTTATTTCCTGGTTCTGGGTCAAATATAAGCGATCTTCCAAAATGGCGCTGGTCTATCTTGCTAAAGGCGAAAAAAAAAAATTCTATACTAAACACATCGCATATGTCAAAGAGATGCTCTTGTAAGCTTATGATGAAGTTTTAAAAGGTATCCTAAATATTATCAAATGGATTCAACAAATACAGTATTTAGCGACATTCCGTCGCAAAATAAAAATAAAAATCCGTGCTAATATCCTGGTGATGTCCAATGCTTTAAATCTGTAAATTAGATGTTTTTAACGGGCTCAATGACTGACTTTTTTAGAGTTTTCTTGAATTTAATTGGGCATATCATGCATACTTGAACAAAAAGCCAGTTGAATGCTTTCAAGTTGAAAAGGCAGAGTAATCTTGCATGGATCATTGCTCATTATCCGATAAATACGGTAAGTTAAAAGGAACAACATTCTGCTTTTGATTAAATTCCAATTTCCATGCACAAACCTAAAACATGACATGTTGCGACTGTTTTCATGTAATGTAGAAAGTCAGCGTATATGGTTTTCATCTGGATGGAACTTTTTAGGCTTCCTTTCTCGACATCGAACGCGGGCGGTGTGCTTTGCGAATCTAATACTGTATTTTTGTCGTTGAAAAAAAAATCTAGGTCTGGCACAAGAAGTGTTTCAATTGCAAAGAATGCCACCGACCCTTGGACTCGATCAATGCTTGCGATGCCCCGGGCCGAGAAGTTTTTTGCAAGCCCTGCTACGGCAAAAATTACGGCCCCAAGGGATTCGGTTACGGAAGTACGCCAACACTCGTGTCTGGTACCGAAGGCGTTTCTGCAGCTCCGTGAGTAATTTATTACTATCGTAAAGAAGAAGAAATACTATATTTAAAAAAAAATTGCCACGAATCGGCAGCAGTGTCATAAAAACTGAGGCCGATATTCTCATCCTCAACTCCGCGAAGCTCTGACTGATGGGAACCTTTCATTAAACCTTTAGAAAAATAATTGCGAGACGAGATGGAATTTAATTTCAATATTTTTAGTTATCCAGGAATATTAGATTTCTGCTCATGTACGAAATTTGTGTACGGGTAGGCTTCGCAATAGAAAATCAATCGATATAAAGGCGCAGAAATTTGAATTTATATTAAAAAAAAAAAAGGCTTCCCAGAGTTACAAAAAGATTCAGGCCCAAAGATTCGGAACTAGGAAATTCCTCAAGCCATAAAGGTGGACAATCACTGAGTATTAAGATAATATTACTGCTGAAGTGTATTTATGAGAAGCGAAAAGTCAGGGTAAAATGCTGTATTTTTGTTACATTACTCATCTGCAGCAGGTCGTATTCCGCGCTTGATTTCTTCGTCGGAAATGTTCGAGTTGTCTTCTTTTTATTATTTGCGGAAAAAGCTCAATTTAAACAGTCAATCGTACCAAAGTCTTGATCAAAATAACAGGGTGCCTGGTTAGATTGCGAATTCTGGATAGCTTTGTCAAGACGATTTCGGTCAGGAATACGTACTTCCTCCATGATCGTAAATCTGACTCCGCACGAGAGACAAATATATCTTCAAGTGGATTGTCATCGCATCCTGCACAGGGAATGGCCCAGAAGTCGTTCTAAATCACAACCACGACATTCTTATTTTTTCGTTAATTTTTTAAGCATGTACTGTATTTGTATTTCAGGATCGAAGGGGGTAACGTATTTGCCGGTGGACCAAAAGCACCACCCGGCGAAGGCTGTCCCCGTTGCGGATACGCGGTCTATTCGGCTGAGATGATGATTTCTCATGGACGAGTAAGTGCAATTAATATAATTACTCGAAAGTGAGAAAGCTTGGTTCTTCTTCACTATCATCTTCTTCTTCTTTTTTGTGATTACTTTGAGTTTTTGAGCAAAAGCTAAAATGGATAGTTCTCACAACGAATTCAGAATTCATCAGAATAATTAACCATTCAATTAACTCGTAATCATCAAATAAGCCGAAATGTTTAATTTTTAACGAGTTTGATCTAAAAATTTGATTTAAATAAACAAATTTGGAAATTTGATTTAAATAAATTTAAGAATGAATGATTGTGAAAATGTGACAGCAACGTCGCTAAAATAAAATTTTCATTTGATAACCAAACTTTTCCCGCAAAAAAAGATTCTGAGAACTCATGATTACGGTAATTTTAAATTACAATGCGACAATTGGGTGTACAGGTGGTATACCTTGCAATTTGACCCTTTAATCCATTGCCAAACTAGGGTCGAATTTTGAATCGGTCGAATTGCGAGACACTCTTTGAAATTTGCGGATTTTCAACTTGTATTTGATACACATTACAAGTGTCCCTTGCACTGATTAATTATCCAGGCTAATGCTCTTCAAGCAATGCTAAAATTCGGGAAATACTGCATCACAAAGTTCATCCTTGCATCTGCGGAATAAAGTTTCCATCTGCGGAATCAAAAAAAAAAACGCAGTACAGTATTCGATTGCGTATTTTCAACTTTTATTTGATACACATTACAAGTGTCCCTTGTACTGATTAATTATCCAGGCTAATGCTCTTGAAGCAATGCTAAAATTCGGGAAATACTGTATATCACAAAGTTCATCCTAGCAAAGTGCCCATCTGCGGAATATTAAACAAAACAAAAACCCAGTACAGTATTCGATTGTATACCACACAGGGTTATATATACTTTCAAAATCTCTAGTCATCAACCCCGATGAGCAGTAATTTATCGATATTTTTTACTGCAGAAACGAGGAATCGGTTGACATGATGTCAGGTCAACCAAGGTGGATTCCACCGGAAGCAATGAACACTGCAGCAATCAAAGGATCTTCCGAGCAAAACTGCCCAAGGTGCGGTGGTGCTGTTTTCGCCGCCGAACAAATGCTTGCCAAAGGAAGCGTGAGTCAATCTCGCCAATTATCCCTAAAATTTAAGACAAAAATACCGTAATTGCAGTATAGTACCAGTAATTCTCTAGTATTAACAGATGCGTACAGAAAATATTCAGCCTGTGAATTAAGTGAAATCTCATGGGATGCGATCGTGCGAATGATGGAAGTTATCGAGAAATTTCTGCTTTTATTTCCTGGTTCTGGGTCAAATATAAGCGATCTTCCAAAATGGCGCTGGTCTATCTTGCTATAAAGGCGAAAAAAAATAATCCTGTGCTAAACATATCGCATGTCAAAGAGATGCTCTTTGTAAGCTTACGATGAAGTTTTAAAAGGTATCCTAAATATTATCAAATGGATTCAAAAAATACAGTATTTAGCGCCATTCAGTCGCAAAATAAAAATAAAAATCCATGCTAATATCCTGGTGATGTTCAATGCTTTTAATTTGTGAATTATATGTTTTTAACGGGCTCAATAACTGACTTTTCAGAGTTTTCTTAAATTTAATTGGGAATATTATACATACATGAACAAAAAGCCATTTGAATGCTTTCAAGTTGAAAAGGCAGAGTAATCTTGCATGGATCATTGCTCATTAACCGATAAATACGGTAAGTTAAAAGGAACAACATTCTGCTTTTGATTAAATTTCAAATTCCGTGCACAAACCTAAAACATGACATATTGCGACTGTTTTCATGTAATGCAGAAAGTCAGCGTATATGGTTTTCATCGAGATGGAACTTTTTGGGCTTCTTTTCTCGACATCGAACGCGGGCGGTGTGCTTTGCGAATCTAATACTGTATTTTTGTTGTTGAAAAAAAAATAAATCTAGGTCTGGCACAAGAAGTGTTTCAATTGCAAAGAATGCCACCGACCCTTGGACTCGATCAATGCTTGCGATGCCCCGGGCCGAGAAGTTTTTTGCAAGCCCTGCTACGGCAAAAATTACGGTAAATCTAGGTCTGGCACAAGAAGTGTTTCAATTGCAAAGAATGCCACCGACCCTTGGACTCGATCAATGCTTGCGATGCCCCGGGCCGAGAAGTTTTTTGCAAGCCCTGCTACGGCAAAAATTACGGCCCCAAGGGATTCGGTTACGGAAGTACGCCAACACTCGTGTCTGGTACCGAAGGCGTTTCTGCAGCTCCGTGAGTAATTTATTACTATCGTAAAGAAGAAGAAATACTATATTTAAAAAAAAATTTTCACGAATCGGCAGCAGTGTCATAAAAACTGAGGCCGATATTCTCATCCTCAACTCTGCGAAGCTCTGACTGATGGGAACCTTTAGAAAAATAATTATCGAGACGAGATTGAATTTAATTTTCATATTTTTAGTTATCCAGGAATATTAGATTTCTGCTCATGTACGAAATTTGTGTTCGGGTAGGCTTCCCAGAGTTACAAAAATAAGATTCAGGTCCAAAGATTCGGAACTTGGAAATTCCTCAAGCCATAAATGTGGAAAATCACTGAGTATTAAGATAATATTACTGCTGATGTATTTATGGAAAGCGAAAATTCAGGGTAAAATGCTGTACTTTTGTTGCGTTGCTCATCAGCAGCACGCATATTCCGCGCTTGATTTCTTCGTCGGAAATGTTCGAGTTGTCTTCTTTTTATAATTTGCGAGAAAAGCTCAATTTAAACAGTCAATCGTACCGAAGTCTTGATCAAAATAACAGGGTGCCTGCTTAGATTGCGAATTCTGGATAGCTTTGTCAAGAAGATTTCGGTCAGGAATACGTACTTCCACCATGATCGTAAATCTGACTCCGCCCGCGAGACAAATATATATTCAAGTGGATTGTCATCGCATCCTGCACAGGGAATGGCCCAGAAGTCGTTCTAAATCACAACCACGACATTCTCATTTTTTCGTTAATTTTTCAAGCATGTATTTGTATTTCAGGATCGAAGGGGGTAACGTATTTGCCGGTGGACCAAAAGCACCACCCGGCGAAGGCTGTCCCCGTTGCGGATACGCGGTCTATTCGGCTGAGATGATGATTTCTCATGGACGAGTAAGTGCAATTAATATAATTACTCGAAAGTGAGAAAGCTTGGTTCTTCTTCACTATCTTCTTCTTCTTCTTTTTTGTGATTACTTTGAGTTTTTGAGCAAAAGCTAAAATGGATAGTTTTCACAACGAATTCAGAATTCATCAGAATAATTAACCATTCAATTAACTCGTAATCATCAAATAAGCCGAAATTTTTAATTTTTAACGAGTTTGATCTAAAAATTTGATTTAAATAAATAAACTTGGAAATTTGATTTAAATAAATTTAAAAATGAATGCTTGTGAAAATGTGACAGCAACGTCGCTAAAATAAAATTTTAATTTGATAACCAAACTTTTCCCGCAAAAAAAGATTCTGAGAACTCATGATTATGGTAATTTTAAATTACAATGCGACAATTGGGTGTACAGGTGGTATACCTTGCAATTTGACCCTTTAATCCATTGCCAAACTAGGGTCGAATTTTGAATCGGTCGAATTGCGAGACACTCTTTGAAATTCAAAAATATAAGAACAAAAATGGGAAAAAAGTGGCCAAAGCAGGTCAAATTTATCATTTGGCAAGGGTACAATTGCAAGTCAACCTCCTTCCAAATCAATCATCAAATTGCGGGACAGTCAAATTGCGAGAGGTTGAATTGCGAGGTACCACCTGCATGTACCAGATACATTTTCAGATTATTGGCTTCAATCAACCAGATTTTGCTTTCGAATTTTTATGTTTCAAGGGGTGTTGATAATTTTGATTCCATAGCTTTTTTTGTCATCCTGCACTAATTACCCGCATTGAAAAGCTTCTAGATTTTGCAGTAATATTGATAATAATACCAGTTAATTGTTGCATTCCTCGCCTTTTCCGTAAATTTTTTTGGTTTTGTATCTGATTAAATTTCTGATTTTCGCACATCCTGACAACGGCACGAAATAATCGAGAGTATTCTACCGGAGAATCGGAGTTACGCTGTATCATATATACAGTACCATCAGCTTTCCATCTCAAGATAATTGTGATTTTTTAATTGTTAATTATTTCAGTCATGGCATAAACGGTGTTTCAACTGCGCCGAGTGCCACAAGTCACTGGACTCGACGAATCTGTGCGATGGAGCCGACAAAGAAATCTATTGCAAGGGTCACTACCAGTCCAAATTTGGCATCAAAGGAGTCGGCTATGGCATGGGTGCTGGTGTTCTCAGCATGAATTAATATGACCTAATCTCTATTGCGCAATGTAATTCTTCAATCTGGCATCAAAATTCTCATCTCGTTCCTGGCTGTTGCAAGATATACGAAACACACTGCTGGCCGCGGCGATAACTGGTGAAGGAAGACAAGAAAAAAAAGAAAGACTGGAAAAAATCTCCGGAGAAGAAGAGTTTGTCAAAGGAAATTTTCCAACTTATGGAGAAAAGTTGAACGCTTGTTCAAAGAGAAAGTTTGGAACCTTGGCTGCCATGAAAACAATTGCGTTTTGATTTAGAAGGATGGAAAGAAAAGGGATACGAATGCGAATTTCTTTCGATTCCGTCGTTCAACGATCGAACTCATTATTTAAGCCCAAGCGAGTGAGAATGTCTTCGCTTTCTTTTCCGCTTCGAGAATACATTACTATAATTTGGAAAAATTTTGCCCATATTGTAGCAGATTATACAAGATTGACTGTTCGATTGCATTTTTTTTTTTGCTCTTGAATTTATATAGATGCCTCGATTCGGCTTTGGAAAAAGAATTTGTTTCGGAAAAGTCCCACTAAGTGCTCACACAGTCACGTATACGTCAGCGTTTCTCATAATATCGTGATCTTAATTCGTCTTTCGTTCTTTCCAAACACGAGTTTACTTTGCTGTGAGTTTTATTCTTTTCTACGATCCGTTTTGATTTTTTTTCGGTTCATTTTCTGGGTTTGAGGGAATGTTTCATTCCACTAATCGGTGCTTGAAGAAGAAAAGGGATTCGCGAGTGAGGAAGATTTATTAGCACTTAATCAAGCTGCTGTTCACGAAAGAGGGATGGAATACTGTGTAAGCCGATAAGAGTCGATTCACGTAGTCATTTTGTGTGTTCAACTGCCGTTGCATTCGTTTCGAAAGAATGTTGTTTTATTTGACACCACTCGAATCGTACGTGGTTCTTGTTAAATCAACGATTCGTTGGATGTGGTTGATGGGTGGAGATCGTGTGTGTGGAGCTGCTGCTACATCTGGTTATTCTCGGAAAAATAAAATCTAACGTTCCGATTTGAGGTGGAAACGCGGTGCTTTTTCATTTCCATAATTTTCAATTATGCCATTATTCCTTTACAAAAAATTATTGATACCGTTTCGCGGCAGAACCTCGGATTATCCGGGATATAATGATGTGTAATTGTCTCTGGGCGGATAATCAGAAATCCCGATTCTTGAAAAAGAAATTTTATTTAGTTTAGAATAATTAATGACAGGGGAAACTACTGATGTGCCTCTGAAAAGTCGAAGGAATTCTCTGTCGACTGCAAAAAAAGGGGGAAAATCGCCCAACTGCACTTGATTCAGTCAAAGTCGCGCAGAATTGAGACAATTACTCTATAAACTTCTTCAACCGTCGGAAGAATAATGAGGTTAACAATGTTCTTCCTTGTATACAGAATTTTATTCAAATACGCGTGCTGATAACTCTACAAAAGGGTTTTAGAGCCATAAAAAAATATTTGATGCGTAAGGTTTTTCCTTGAGTGTCAGATACCTTAGTCTGTTTTATTTTTCGATGAATTCACAATTGAAGATCGATTCGTTTCAGATCAACTCTTGATGATTCATTTTTAAATGAGCCGCGATTATTTCAACAGGATGGAAATGAGCATTTTTGAGTGCTAATGGCAAACAATTTTTAGTGTTTAAAGGATGACGTTAGCCAAGAGAAATAATCTATTGTAATGCACATATATTCGCAAGAATATTCGTCTTCATTCAATGACGTCAAAGAGCCCTCTTCATTTTGTAAAAAAAAAAATTGTGCATCGCAATAAGGTTTTTGTTCCGGGTAAATATTTAGCAAATACATCAAAGAATCATGGACCTGTATGACGATTCTCTGTTTACAGCGGAAAGATTGCTTTATTATTCCCAGTAATCCTGTGGGACAAAAGTAAATATGTCCGTCGTGACCTTTTTGGAAATACCAAATCCGTGCAGCGGTAGGAAAGCGGAATGGTACCTAAGTTATTTACGTGGTGTAATGGATGTTATGGGTTTTCAGAGAAAATCTGAAGAAATATGAATAAATAAGGAAAAACAACAGAGTTTCTCTGAGAAAAAAAAACAGGTTTTTTAAATTTTCGTCAGTCTGCTGCATCTCCCACGCGAACCCAACTCGAGAAATCAGCTTTTGCCTTTGCTGTTCGAGGCATGAATATTTAAATAAGAAGGGTTGCAGCTCTTGAAGAGCCAAACATGATTGATTCAAACTTTTTTTTTTCAATTCAATAAACTAAAAAGCAGAACACCTGATCTTTTAACTGAAATTTGACACGTTGCTGAGGAACTGTGTCAAAAATTATTTAAACCTTTCAAGAAGGTCAGAATCAAAAGTCTTATGCCGTCAGCCTTTTTTCCATCACAGTTTTCGTTCTCTTAATTTAAGCTCTTTTTGTGCACATTTGACACAAACTTTTTCCGAGCAATTATTTTCCATGAAAAGATGGCTGCTTATAAGGATTGATTTTGATCATTACACTTTGAGACAATGTCTGTTTCTTCCTATGATAAGAAGATTGCCTATCAATAACCACTAAAATTTCAACTCTAAATTTAAATCTTCGTGAATTCGTGCGGAAATGTGGCGTAGAAAATCGCACAAAAATACATGACAATATCATTGGCTAAGAATAAAAAGTGTTGGTTATTACTCCACAGTCTGATTAACCGAGATTTTGAGAGAAAGTGGAAGACGAAGATGAACGAGCTTTTAAATGCAACTTTCCAGCTGGGAAACTTTGGCCAAATTTCATCCAAAATGTATTTGAAGCAGAGCTCGATTCCCGGGTTTTCTGCTGATAAAACTCACACGTGCTAATATAAAGTTTTCGCGGAATTATCGAAGCTTAACGCGTGCAAGGAAATTACTGTCCAACGTACGAAGCTTAAATAATCCCTCGTCGGAAGTTTGTTTTATTCAGGGCCAGCACATAAGATTGCTGCCGGAAGGCCTTACATTTTTTTTTCTTTGCATGTCTCATTTTATATAGACTCATTTTCAACAGTCTTTCAACCAATCAACGAAAAGTGGGCGAAGGGAAAGTTGCTTGAATATTTAATCGGTCGTTCAAGGCGTCGCCATGAAAATCGTCCATCGCGCAACTCTTCCATCGAATTTCGAAACCTGGCGAAATTTGCTTTTTCACGATGAATGTGTGGGCGTCTGATGATGTCCAATATGGGTCGATGGTCTGGGTTTTCAGGCAGGTTTCACACCATACTGAAAATTTGTTGCTGAACTTATCGTTGAATCTACATAGTCTTTATTTATTGTAAGTCATGCGCAGAATATGAAAGCATTGTCGTCATGTGATGCAGTAAAATATCGTTACAATAAAGCCATTGCGGCCTGGAAAACATTCGTTGAAAGCAAGAATTTTTCACGAAAAGTTCCGTTTTAAGGAAATTCTACTCGAATTTCTCCCAAATCATTCCTGTAAAATTGTTAGCCGCTAAAAACCTCGTGGAAAATATTCATGATGACTCGATTTCAGAAGCATTCTCCGCGGATATCGTGAAGAAATCTTGATATTTTATGTCTCGAAAAAATAAATTTTAAATGGATAAAGCCTTCTATTTGTCATGGAAATTCTTTTTCGTCAAAAATTCAATTCTCCAGAAAATATGCGTTGTTATTCTTCTTCAAGCTGGAGTTTATGGGTTTTGAATTCACGCAAAAAATTTTCATGATCATGGAAATGGACCTTTCATCCTTGGAATAAATTTTTACAAACATTGTCAGTGGTTGAATTTTTGAATTTATACAAATGATTGATGCCTCTGAATGCATTCGAATAGTAAATACAGTTTTTTGGCGGAAAAAATCTTGAGCAGACTTATGCAGTATAAATCAGTGTTTCTCAACCTTTTTGGATCCGCGGACCGGCAAGTTTCCATACAAATTTTTGGCGGACTGGCAAAGTTTCCGAAAAGTTTGTAAGACTAAAAAAATGTTGCTTGAAAGACTTTCAGCCAGGTATTACAAAATGTTCTTAAGAAATTAAATTGAGAACCAATAAAGCAGCTATTATAGTGGGATGTCTTAAGAAAATCGGAAAGGACGGCTTGAAGGAAGGTTTCTCAGAATGAAAATTAAAATAATTTATTTCAGCAGGACGGTGAAAATATGTCTGAAGTGTTATTAAGAGAAGCACCAGCTTTCCTTTTTCATCAGGTTATTTCAACTGTCATTATCATTCAGAAAATTCAGATGAAGATAAGACTTCATTGCTAATTTTAAGAAATCAACTGTGCTGAAGAAAATTTCCCGCGTGATGAATGTGTGGGCGTCTGATGATGTCCAATATGGGTCGATGGTCTGGGTTTTCAGGCAGGTTTCACACCATACTGAAAATTTGTTGCTGAACTTATCGTTGAATCTACATAGTCTTTATTTATTGAAAGTCATGCGCAGAATATGAAAGCATTGCCGTCATGTGATGCAGTAAAATATCGTTACAATAAAGCCATTGCGGCCTGGAAAACATTCGCTGTAAACAAGAATTTGTCATGAAAAGTTCCGTTTTAAGGAAATTCTACTCGAATTTCTCCCAAATCAATCCTGTAAAATTGTTAGCCGCTAAAAACCTCGTGGAAAATATTCATGATGACTCGATTTCAGAAGCATTCTCCGCGGATATCGTGAAGAAATCTATTTTATATATTTTATATTTTATGTCTCGAAAAAATAAATTTTAAATGGATAAAGCCTTCTATTTGTCATGGAAATTCTTTTTCGTCAAAATTCAATTCTCCAGAAAATATGCGTTGTTATTCTTCTTCAAGCTGGAGTTTCTGGGTTTTGAATTCACGGAAAAAATTTTCATGACCATGGAAATGGACCTTTCATCCGTGGAATAAATTTATGATCATGTTTTTACAAACATTGTCAGTGGATGAATTTTTGAATTTATACAAATGATTGATGCCTCTGAATACATTCGAATAGTAAATACAGAATTTTTGCGGACAACATCTTGAGCAGACTTATGCAGTATGTGTTCCTCAACCTTTGCGGACCGGCAACTTTCCATAAAATTTTTTTGCGGACTGGCAAAGTTTCCGAAAAGTTTGTCAGACTCAAAAAATGTGGCTTGAAAGACTTCAAGCCAGGTATTACAAAATGTTCTTAAAAAATAATTTTAGAACCAATGAAGCAGCTATTATAGTGGGATGTCTTAGGAAAATCAGAAAGGACGGCTTGAATAAAGGAAGGTTTCTCAGAATGAAAATTAAAATAATTTATTTCAACAGGACGGTGAAAATATGTCTGAAGTGTTATTAGGAGAAGCACCAGCTTTCCTTTTTCATCAGGTTATTTCAACTGTCATTATCATTCAGAAAATTCAGATGAAGATAAGACTTCATTGCTAATTTTAAGAAATCAACTGTGCTGAAGAAAATTTCCCGCGGACCAGCAAAAAAAGTCTGGGTTGGGGAACGACACTGGTATAAATAATCTAGCTAAAAGCACTGACCAAACTGAACAAGTATCTATAAATTTTCTTAATGCCCGTTGTTGCAGAAATTTTCGCAATAATATAGGCTCTCCTTGGATACGGGTTTTATCGGTCTTCGCCGCAATTTTCACGACGATCGAATATGCCCGTAGTACGCTGTTACACATCTCTAAGGTTATAAAGAATGCAAAGTGGCGGATGTTTGCGCCTGTTGGCGAGCATAAGAGCCTTTATTATTACTGCGTGCCAATGATGATGGACGAGCAAGCCCCGTCGTAGGTTTTTTCTTCATTGATTCGGTATTTGCGTTTGTCATTCTTCGTCCGACCGTTGCAAAAACCGGCAGCCAGCTACACATTAGTGGACGACACGCATGCGGCCATGACGAAAGCCGGAACAAGCCCTTGAAAACAGTGTTTACCAGCAAGTAAAAAAAAAAAAAGCGAAGGAATAAACTGAAAATATCCAGTTTTAAAAATCCGCGTTTATCTCTGTGTGGTATTTTCCGCAAAAATGGGATTGATGTCCAAATGCTGCTGCGTTGTGTCTCTGAGAACTGGGACGCTCGTCATAGCCGTCATTGAAATTGTAAGCATTATTTTAATTCCGAACCCACGAAAGACCAGAAATAGACGAACCAGTACTTCTGAAATCAGGAAGTACTATATAAGCGAAGCCAGAACGCGTCTTCGATTTTTCTTTGATATTATCCGGCATCCACTCGCAATCGTAGATTTATAATCTGATGACTATATGAACAGAAAAACCAATCGAAGGGCGCACTATATCGGATTGCATTTAAACTCAGTTTTCTTGTAGAAAAGTAAAGAAGCAGTTAACTGCTGGCTTTCATTTGTTTCTGTTGATTCTTTTCTGAAGAATTCACTATAGTTCCTAGTGCTAGTTCCCTATAATCTGAGTGCCAGTGAACAGCTAAAATTAATCTCTCTGAAGCTCTATATTTATGCTGAGAGAGGTTCACAGCAAATTACAAACCAAATACAGTACTTTTTCAATCTTAACCGCCTCTTCATCAAATCAAAAACCAGAATTTTTCGATAAAATATCTTTGATAGCGTTGGTGCTCATGAGTTCAGCAAGAAATCAGGATTTATTTTACGTGTTCGCCAGTGCGTCAAAAAAGTTGAGCGAAAATCTTGAGATAATTCTCAGACATGCATAAAAGTAACCCTCGACAACTTTGAAGTTTTGTATCGCTGACTTGGAAAAAAAATTCAGGAAATTTATTCGAATCTACGGTGTGCATAAATGCGATGACTGGCCATTAAGCTGAATTTCGCTGCTAAATTCCAGAATGATTTTTTGTTTCCGGCCGGCAAAAAATGGCTGAAAAAACTATCGGAAACAAATGAATATCCTTCGGAAGTTTTTTTGAAAATTTACTATAAATACACTGTTGAAACATTTTTCAACCCATGTCAAACTCGAACAAACCTACGAAGCACCTTTTGAGACATCGTTTGCAAACAAATGGTAATATTGGTAACCCTTTCTCCGAGTATTATATTAAAATGCACGCAATTGCCATACACTTTTTTTTATACGTAATTAGAAGATGAACATATTCTGTCAGCTTCGATAAGTTTCGACGATGAATGTGTGTCATCCTGTCAATTGACTTGTGAAGTGCTTCAGAAATATGGGATTATTTTTCAAGAGCCTCAGGCAAGAAAATTTAGCTTTCAAAACAAAAAGGAAAAGCCTCCCGATTTTTAAATTGTGATTCCAAAAAAATGTGATCCACTGAAAATATATCCGCGATTATTCCTCTAGTCTAAACCATAGCTTCCCCATCATTGGCAGGTTCATCATAGAGAGAAATTAAAAGCAAAAACTTGTTTCTTTATCATACAGGCCTGATTCCGCGGAGTCTCTTCGCCGTGAAATTGTTGACAAAATTTCCGACAGATGGATTATTCGTACACGTGATAATTGAAGAAATCATTATTATATCTTTCTGCGTCTTCATTTTTAAAAGCTGACGACTTTTGTGGCGTTCATCTTGTCTGCACTGAGAGCTAGTCAAGTGGGCGAGTTCCGCGATGCTGTCAAGTTCGAGCTGCCGAAGGGGGCCGATGAGACAAACGCGCTCTTCGCCTGGTTTTCAAGCAAGTTCACGCTTTTTTGTTGTTTTGTTACTGTTATTGTATTGATTATCTGTATAGACTTTCCGAATCAAATTATACCTCGATCCTCGAGACATTTCCGCGTCGAAAACACGTCATTCTCTACTGAATTATAAAGAAGCAAGAGTGGGCGAATATGGTTCTAAATTTCTTGGGCTGACGTGAAAAAACTACTTTTCGCATGGATTGTACGGAATATCGAAAGGCGTTGCATATTTTCAAAGACTTTTTGCGCAGAATAAATCCTTAGGAAACATCGATAACCGAATCAGTGAAGAAAAAATGGAGTGCAATATTTTTAATTCCGTATTATATGATGCAGTTTTCGAATTATTGAAACGAAAGCTCAACTTTTTTTTTCAGAATTTGTGTCAATGATTCATTGAGTGCATGTTCATAAATGTTGCGAATCTTTAAAAAGATATCTGTTCATAGTTGCTGTACTTCCTCCTGTTCTTATTACATAAAATAAGTGATATTAATTTATTCATCTGTCTGGGACTGGGCTACAAACCGGTTCAGTAAGGTGTCAAAGGGAGAGTTTCATTCAAATTATTGTTCAGAAGAAATTCATGTCAAATTGTTTGAGGAGTTTAATTCAATAGTTTCATCAAGACAATTGGATAATTAGTTATGCATACTTGTCAAAAATTCCATTAAGGGAGTGAGCACTATACATATTTTTGTGTTGGTAGAGTTTCATTAGAATTTTTCTGTTCAACCTATCATAATTGTTTATCTTGAGAATCATCATTTGATGTTTGATGTTGATGGGAGAATGAAGCTGTGATCCAAGACTTTGCGTCCTGTACTAGAGCAATAATACCCCGCGCATTAAAAACGTAGATCACGGAACGGTGTTGCATAGCAACTCGTCGCTCCGAAGCGCACGAGGTCAGTTGTCTAGACAGCGGTCATTTACCTGCCCTACTTTTGATTTGGGTGCATCCTGCTTGCGCAGTCGCGTCTGGAACGTGTTGAATCTATAAAGGGTACTTGCGCGCATTGAACTAACATTCATTCGTGTGTCTGGCGTTGACTGAGGTAAACCAGAAATATACGTATCCACT